>JAPYZL010179936.1:0-20667 GCA_030522825.1 Platygaster orseoliae
TTGATATTTCCCGCTGATTTCCGAGTACCCTAAAAAGGGGCTTTTGTTCCCGCATTCCATAGAAATAAAGTGGCCTTTTTTACGGATGCATGGGAAAAACATACTTTTTTGTCCACTGCGCTGGCATGGGACAAAAACCGGAACTTCAGGACCGGTCTGCAGGTATAAAATGACGCGAGAAACATACACGTATGATAATAGATATTTATGCTACAAGGGAGGAATGGAATGATTATACGAGCGAGCATTTGGGCACGAGTGGCAGCGAGTGCGCAAGCGCGCGAGTTGAATCACATTCCTCCCATGTAACATACAATATTTTTTTCCATGTATGTGTAGGAGTGGCCGCTTACGATGAAAAATCAGCGAGGGAACAAAGAAGAATTCTTCCGCTGATTTTATGGCTTCTCGAAAAGAGGGCTGTGTTCACGCGATTCATCGTAAAAAAGCGGTCATTCCACGACATGCATGGAAAAAAAAATTACATTTTTCATTACTCTAAATTCCGCGATATCTGATGATACAAACATTGCTTCTTACTCAACGTTTTGTAATTTCAAATTTTTCATAAATTGTTCTTAATATTCCATTATCGTGAGCAAAACATTACACTTACTTTAAACGTGGGTGTATTTTTTTGAATAGAACACACAGTATATTTTTTCAACTAGTGACGAACACGTTATTTCCGTTCCGGCACATGATGTTAAGGTGAACTAGAAGATTTTTTATTCATACCTCAGTTTTATACGCAATGCTAAAATGTTATCAATCGATCGATTGATAAATTCGTACAGTTGCTTATGCAACTTCAATAAAAAAAAAAATAATTATCGGTATGTAGGGGAGATAGGCTTTGAAGATAATAAAAATTCTGAGATGTAAAAAGAGTGACACATTTTTAACATAGCAACTGTTAAAAGATAAATCTTCAAAATGAACAACTTTGATTGCAAAAAATTACACTAATTACATTTTCATCACTCTAACCTCAAATCGGACATTTTGACGTGACTTTGAGGCTATTGTGATGAAAAATTACGTTCGCAATCGTGAGCCATCGCCAATTTTGGCTTTGCCTATTTTCTCCCTCGCCTTCGGCTCGGGTAAAAACGTACGGCTTCGCCAAAATTGGCTCTAGCTCCCGATTACGAAAATAACTATTTCAAATGACCCGATCTCATTCGGATTTAGAGTAGGTTATTCTGTTTGAACATGTTTAAATCTACTTAAATGTGCCCAAAAATAAGTCGAAATTTGCTCTAGATCAGATTAATCGAAAATGCCATAAAATAAAATTTATTCTACATAAAAGATTGTTTTTCTTTATACTCGGGATTCCAATTATTCTGAGCTAAAAATTGCTTCTGCGATTTTCGTTAAATGCTGCCTGAAGTGTAATTTTTGTTTTAATTACCAATTACTAAAATGACTTCAAATTTATAAATATTATGCTTATTTTTAGTAGAAAAATTATTTTTGAAATTCCGTACCTGAACCATGTGTTTTTAAACAGTGTTGCTAATATGCACGAAAAATCAATTACATATGCTAGAACTTAGGCACCACAAAGGTGAAAAGCATGCGTTTCAATAAGAAACGACAAAATCAAATTATATGCTTCAAACAACTGATCATTTATTGAACGTCAAACTTCACATGTTGTTTCAAGTTTAAAGCGGTGTTTTCTCTCTACAAAACTTTGTGTGTATCATGATTCATTCAACTGTTTTAACGAAATGTAAAAAATCTTTACAGTACTAGTACAGTTATAAGACCATATCGTACCATTTCACTGTACGAAAACGCTATTACCGTACTCGTATTGTAAAATATCGTACATTACTCGGGAATAATAGTATATTTCTTCACTAGTATGGAAAAGTTTTTTTTTAACGAATCTGAGCATTGCAACGCGAGCGTTGTTATCGGATGAGTTGAAAAGATTGTTCCACACTAGTCAATGTAATGCAATCGACATGAAATTTTTATGGAGACTTCTTTGCTATGTAAGAAAGAAAACTTATAAATGGAAATTTTGAAAATCTCAAGGTTTTGGAAAGATATATAATATAATTGTGTATTGTTGTTTGAACAATAAATAAACAATGCCAATGAGTATTTCTGCACTTTGAGGGTATCGCTAAAGTAAGAATCATGTGTCCAAATTTCATGGAATTTTAATGTCTAGTTACGGAATTATGGCTAGATAAATAAAAATTTTATTAAAATATTTAGTCTTCGTGATTGGATCTTCGCGTTATACAGGGTGTTTCAGTCATGGCGGATAAAAAATAGTATATTGTGTGGGAAGGAGCGAAAACAGCCGATTGGAATGAGTTTGGAGTTTGCAGCCTGAGCGAAGCGAAGGCTGTTATCACACGAATTCCAATCGGCTGTGAGCTCCGTCCCATACACGATACTTTTCGCCTCGAAAACATCGAGAATGAGCAATTTCTGGGCTGTTAAGAGAGACCATGAAGGTTAGGGGCACACATTGTTTTTTCTTGATATGTCATTTTTTTTCATTTCTTGAAATCTTGAAGAAATGAAAGGAATTTTCCACTCGCAGTGGGCACTGCGCATGCGCTTAAACTGTTGCTACCCACCTGCCTGAAATACGACATTTTCTTCTCTCGAAATAGGCCTGAAATGTTCATTTTCGATGTTTGAAAGGCGAAAAAAACCATGTATTCCTCATGAAATTCCAAGACGATTTTTCCTTTTCCATTTACAAAACTCAAAATCAAAAAAGTTATTCAAGTTTGAAATTTAAACAATAAATGCACTTTTTCGAGGAGTGGGGATAAAAACCACGGACCAAACTATACCCAAATTTTCTTCATATCTTTCTGAATTGAAAAGTCCCTTGCCACTTTTCACAAAACTCAAAATGAAAAAAGATATTCGAGTTTAAAATCTGAGAAATCTGATTGGTTGAAACTTCTAACTCGTATATCTTTTTTGATTTTGAGATTTGCGAAAATTCGCAAAGGACTTTTCGACTCAGAATAATATGGAGAAAATTTAGGCAAATTTTGGTCCGTGGTGTTTACCCCCACTGCTCGGAAAAGCGCGTTTATTGGTTAAATTTCAAACTCGAATGTCTTGGCCAATTTTGAGTTTTGTGAAAAGTGGAAAAGGACTTTTCGTCTCATAAAAATCTGGAAAAAAATTGGTTAAAATATTGCACGTCGATTCCGGGACACCCTGTATATTAAACAGATTTTCAAATGTTGGAGAGGAAATGATTTTGAAATCGTTAATAGAAATTAATATATTTGACGAAACAAACGAAACCATTTGCAAGAAAAAAAATCATTCAAGTCGAGTAAGTAGGAAATCAAAAATCAATATACACCTAGTCCTTCATTATTAAAAAGTTTATTTCAGGAAGAATTCCTACAATCTTGTAATACAATAACCATAAGATATAAATTCAAAATCATTTTTTTAAACTCTGTGTCACACAACATCTTCACTGATTTTGCAAAAACAAGTACAACAATATTTCTTCAGACTAGCAATAAAATCACGAAAAAACTATTCTTAATGTTGTGCAGCTCTCCAGTGAAGAGGTTTTAAAATGTCAAGCATTTTATCGAAACCAAGTTACTTAGGTCATAATTCATTTGAAAATTTAGATATAAAAAAAAAATTTTCGGGCAATTCGTTAACAAATTCGTATAAACATTTGAACCTAATTTTCCTTTGATTATTCACGTTTTTCTCGGCTTGGTTTTCCTCTTATTAATGTTCATAATCTGCTCTACAATGATGTCGTCCGCCCTGGGATCGACCGGGATCGCGTGCACTGGGGTTTTCAAAACCGGTGTGGGCCTTGAAAGTTTTTCCACGAAATCGCCAATAATTGTCAATAATTGTTCGCGGTACAGAAATGCGAGCGTCACAATAACGATTAAAGGTAGCGCCACGATCGACGTTTGGCTCATTTCGCTCTGGTCCAGCTTGCGCTCAGTTTTGAACTCGACGTACACTGACTTGAACGAGGCGTTGGCTTCGAAATATACGGGTTTCGTCTCGTATTTATGAAGCTTCCGGGAAAGGGACGACTCAACTTGCAAAATATAACGGTTACTTCCAGTCTTGGAAATTGGAAGTGATGGAAAATGCACGAGATGACCGGGATTGTAATTGTCACTTTTCAGTGACGCCACCTGGTCCAGTTTTGCGACGTGGAGGGGGGAGTCAGGGCGGTTCTCGCGGCAAAGTTTGATTTTCAAGCTCCTGAAATCGTAACAAACAGTGTTTTATCAATGGTGGATACAAGGTAAAAGTTGGAATACACCTAAAAAAAAAGTCCGTGCCATTACGTAGAAGTATGTCAACAAGTGACAAGTTTTTTCTCAAAAATACCTCCACCAATTGAATTTAATTCAATTCAATTAACTTAAGTCGGGCCTTGTAATCTATGGCCCAATTAATAAGTTCCAAATTATTTTTGGGTCTGATAAATTGGGAACCTGAAATTTGGGACCAATCCAGAAGGTCCAAAAATAATTTGGGCCTGATGAATTGGGAACCTGAAATTTGGGGCTCACTATTAGGGCCCAATCCATAAGGCCCAAAATATTTATATAAATTAGGTTATTAGAGAGTCGTAAATGCATCGTTTCTGAGCTAGACTACGGGACCTCCCACCACTCATTACTATAGAGTTCGGCCTAAAGAAAATTTTATTGCTCAAAACTCTACCTGTAATGTTCAATGTGAGAAGCAACCAAATGAACGGTTAGGTCCATTCGCGCGAGCGGATAGAATACTACGAGTCGCAAGTTTTCTACGTCTTCAACTGCTTGAACCGCGATGGAGCTCGGGGCGCTTCTTTGCACTTTCGAGTTTACTTCGACATCTGGTTTCAGCCGAATCGCGTAAATACACTGGAAACGAATTCGAAATTTGAAACATGGAACGTATGAAAGCTAGGATTGATTTCCCAGGGTATCCAGTTATTTCCAGAAACAGAATTCTCGGAGATTTCTCGGGTGATTTTCTCACATTATTTGTATTGAATATTATATAAAGAAAAACAACCATAACTGTAACGTAGTTATTTATGGATAATTTTCTATTGAACAAATTTTTCGTTTTTTGTTGATTTTCCATCATTTTATTATATGATTTGACAGTTTTTTGAGGAAATAGTATGTGTAGATTGCGAGTATAGTGTAGTTTTATCAATTGTGAAGATTTCGAGAATTTCATACTCTTGAAGCTGAAGTTTACGGGATTTTTGATATTTTCATAGATTTTTCAGAAAATAATTTCTACATAAAATTTCAGTATTTCATAGATTTCTATAATTATCAGTCTTTAGTATTTTTCAGCATTTATAAATCTTTGTAGCAATTTGTAGGATTTTTATACATTTCTAATATTATTATGGATGACTATGTAGATTTTTAGAATTTGATGTTCCTAACTTTCAAGTTTTATAGATTTCTAGCACTTACAGTATTTTTTGTACTATTCCAATATTTATATGATCCAGAGGATTTTCTTATATTTTCGCGGATTTCTGTATAGATTTTTATAATCAGATGCTCTAGGATTTCAAGTTATCTAGATTTTTAGTAATTTATGGATTTTCAAGAAAGCTTTAGCAACATGGATTTTGTGTGTTTATAAATTTCTGGTATTTTTTCGTATTTTTCAAATTTTTTTGTCCATCTGTGCATCGCTATTTAGATTTCTGGAATTTGATACTCTTGAATTCAAAGTAAATCATTTTATATATATGAAAGGATTTAAAAAAAAAACAGTTTATAAATCAATTTGAAAAACTTTCTGGTATTATAATGTATTATTGAATAAAATTCTAGAATTCAATGCTTTCCTATTCAAAATATCATAGATTTATATTACTTTAGTATTTTTAGTGTTGTTTCAGTATTTAGATGATTCAAAGAATTTTGTTTATTTCCATGGATTTCTATATAGATTCTTAGAATCAGATACTCTATGTATATAGATTTTTAGTAATTTACGGATTTTCAAAGAAGCTTTATCAACATTGATTTTAGGTGTTTACAATTTTTTAGTGTTTTCGTACTTTTTC
Organism: Platygaster orseoliae; assembly: GCA_030522825.1. Taxonomy (NCBI): domain Eukaryota; kingdom Metazoa; phylum Arthropoda; class Insecta; order Hymenoptera; family Platygastridae; genus Platygaster; species Platygaster orseoliae. The sequence goes on from JAPYZL010179936.1 coordinate 6,080, forward strand.
ATGTATTATATTTTTTTTTTTTTGTTTTTCTGTGGATCGCTATTTAGATTTCTGTAATTTGATACTCTCGAATTCAAAGTAAATTTTATTTGACGCATATGAAAAGAATTTTTAGAAAAACTTGTTCCATATCAATTTAGAAAAATTTTTGTTATTTAAATGAATGACTGTATAGTTTTCTAGAATTTAATGCTTTTGTATTGAAAATTTCTAAAACTGATGAGATTATTTTAAAGATATCTGGTATTTATACTTCTTCACATATTTGTCAAAATTCATAAAATTCAGTATAATTTTCTACTTTTTAAATACACTTTAAATATTTATCTTGCATTTTTTTTACATTTATCACATTTTGTACAATTTTCTAGTTCTTTTGTGGATCACTACTTAGATTTTTAGAATTTGATGTAACGACATTTTATTTAATGATGGAAAACATTGTAACGGAAACTTTTGTAACGTTTTTTCGGCGATTTGGTATGTGCTGAACAATTTTCCATCTACTTTGTGTGAGTAAATTTACAGTTATATATACGCATCAATTAAGCCAGGAAATATTCAAGTAGAATTCTAGGATTTCCCGGAGGCTGGACACCCTGGTTTCCCCGAATGCAAGATATTAATAAGCCTGTAAAAATGTCTCGAGCTAACCGTGGGTTGAAGTCCCCTGATCCTGAATTTGCCATCTTGGTCCGTGGTGGCTTCTTCTTGCAAATCCGAGCACTCGTTTTGTCCCTGAGCTTCCATTAACAAGCCGCTTTCCGGTTCGCCGTTCAAAGAAGTCACAACTCCATAGGCACTGAAGGCCACGCGTGTCCCTTGGAGTTTAACTTTGATCGTTGAGCCTTCCTCGACATTGATCATTTTGGAAGACGGTTCGAATTTGTACTCTTTCATCACGGGCCGTAGGTAATAAGTGCCAGGAGAAAGTGAGTTGAAAATCATAACTCCACCATGGCCGGTCACGCTGTTATTACGGTAGGAATCGCCACCAGTCAAAGACAACAAAACCCCCTAAAAATGGAATTATTCACTTACACAACTTATTTATTTATTCGATAATTGTATTGAAATATTGTATTGTATTTTCCATCAAAGTCAACAATGAATCAAAAAATAGATCACAGGCATATAGAATAATTTTTGCAGCTAATTTCCATCACGTTTTAAATTAATTAATAACAATCAATCAAGTCATTGAAAAAATTGAATATAATTGGAATCATTGACAACTTTTCATTTTTAAATTATGTATAGATTTCTTGTATTACCATGATTTGTTCTACAGATGTATACAATTCGATGCTAAAGTATTGAAATGAACAATGATTTTGAGTTTCTAGTATATTTAAGAATTCCTCATTTATTTATCGATTGCTTTATAGGTTTCTATAAACCCATGCTCTAGAATACACATTTTAATTTCAATAGATTTACAATATTTTTGAACATGTCTGAAAAATCATATCTAAGTAGATTTGAAATATCTTATTGATTTTTCATAGTGCACTTTTAAAGGAGTTTACAAGATATTCTATTTTTTTCTAGTATTCTCAAAAATTTCAAGTATTCTTATAGTTGTATACAGACCTTTTTTTAGAGTTTAATAATCTATGCTTCTAAGTTGTATATAAAGAAAAGATTTTTTGTATTGTATTTTTTTAAATTATGTATTGTTTCTCGATATTTTTATAGACTACTTGGATTCCTATGGTTCATTTAACAGATTTCTATAATTCGATGCTAAAGTATCGAAATTTACAATGATTTTGAATATGTAGTTTATTTATAAATGTCTTATTTATATATGTTTACATTGCTATTCACATTTCTAGAAATCCATGCTGTGAATTTATAATTTCAATAGATTTACAATATTCCTGAAAGATATGTAATGGAAAATTAGATCTACGTAGAATTTTGAGTATCTTACTGATTTTTCATATTTTCTTACTTTTAAAAGTGTTTATAAAATTTTCTAACGTTTTACAGTATTTTTATTTATATATTTCTATTATTTAAACAAACTTTTATTTGCGTTATTGTAAAATTCGATATAAAAATTTCGAAAATTAAAAAAAAAAATCGAAAATTCTTTATAAGGTATTCAAATTCAATGATTGTGAGTTTCAATTATATTTATAAATTTTTAATTTTTGTATATTGCAATGTAAATTTCTAAAATTCGATGCTTTAATTCTGATTTTGATAGATTTCTTATATTTCCAAAGATTTCTGTGAACATTGGAAATTTTTCGATTTTCTGCGTCACTTTTCCAAAATTCGAAAAACAAAATATTTTTGTATATTGTAATAAAATAACTGGTAAAAAACTGTCATCAAACACTGACAAACAAAAAATACTGAGCTATCGTGAGGTCTATAGTAATAATAATAGTAATAATAATGCATGAAACAGCATGCTGGAGTTTTTCTTATTGACCTGAAGGGAAACGTTACTCGAGACATCGAAAACCTCGACGACGATTTTTGCAAGTTTATGGGCTACGAAAATTCCGTGTTCACCAGGGCCTGTCACAATGTAGCCCTCTTTTTCCGCGGTTATCGTGTAATCGACGGCAGCATCCAGAGGACCAGCTTCGTATTTTCCATCATTTTTAGTGACTAAAACACGCACCGGATTTTTCTTATCTTTTCCAAAGATTTTTACGGAGACGTCATTAAGAGGTGGAGAAATTGAGCCTTCTATTATCTAGAAAAGGAGAAACATTATAGAACATTGAAACAATTGGTTTTAAAGGAAACCTTCAAACATGAATGTGTTTGCAAGAATTATATCAGTAAAGTATCAGAAGAATCTAGAAAACTTTAGGTTTTTTTGCTTACCTTTCCGAGATGGGCGACAAAAATTGAGACATTTCCCTGGCAGTCATTGGATCCAACAATTTTCAAGGTTCGAGGGACAAATAACAGCTCGTTCGAAATTGGGCTGAGAGTATATGATTTTCCGGTCATGGCATAGAATTCGAATTCGTACTCGTAATTTTCTGAGTCGATTTTTTGGCCCAATAAAGGACCCACACTAAAAATTTAAAAATCGAAAGCTAATTTTAAAAGATGGAAATTGGAGTGCTATGTAATTATGCTCAAGTCTTATGGTGGCTTATTTGAAACCATACGACTTTTTTGACTCACTGTATGAAAATATGTAGTACGGGAAATTATAATTATAACTTGGTAAATGTGTATATTACCTTTTTTGTTCAAAGTAGAAGAAAAAAAAACACGTATTTTGGCAAAAAATGTATTTTTCCCATGCATCCGTAAAAAAGGCCACTTTATTTTTATGGAACGCGGGAACAAAAGCCTCTTTTATGGAGTACTCGGAAATCAGTGGGAGTTGTCATAAAACCTCTGAGAAAAATTCATAAATCACCGATTAGGCAACTTTCTTCCCAGTGATCCGGGATTTATGAATATTTCCCAAGGGTTTTCACAACAACTCCCGCGCTGATTTCCGAGTACTCCAAAAAGGGAATTTCGTTCCTGCGTTCCATAAAAATAAAGTGGCCACTTTTTTACACATGCATGGGAAAAAATATTGTATGTTACATGGGAGAAACATGATTCCAGAGCTCGTGCGCTTCCGCATTCGCTCCGCTCGCGCGCAAATGCGCACTCGTTGGAATTATCCTGTTTTTCCCTTGTAGCATAAATATTTATTTTTCAATGCGGTTTTGAGCAAAAGTAGATGAAATACGCATTTACTTTGCAAACGTTATTATATATAATAAACGTTGTTTTCGATCTGTTAAGAATGTATTCGAATTTTCTTTTTGCTTTGATTTTGCTTTTTCATTGAGATCTCCTGGCAAAAAAATTTTGGCTAAACAAATTTCTTTCTTTAAATATTTATGAACATTTACATTTATATATGACGTTATAAAAACCTTATTAGAAAAACTTTTATCATAAGATTCAATTTCCTGTAGAAATTCTAACAAAAAAATTTTTTTCAAATAATTTTTTTTTTAAAGAATTTTATAAAATATTTATATTCAAATAGGAAATTTTGTCAATTAGACATTTTTTTTATTGCAATTTCTGTTTAAATTTTTCACAATAATTAAATTTTTTAAATTTTTCTTTATGACTCTATTCAACTCTATTTGCATAGGTTCTTTTATTCTTCATTTTCGATGTTAATTTTTTTTAATAAGGAAAACCACCTGTACTTGAAGGATTTCCACAATAATAAGCATTTGAGAAAAAATTTTGATGTAGCCACTTACCAAGCACATGCGTACTAACCGACTTGAGCACAACTTGAGCAAGAGAATTTTGAATGAAAATCAATTTCTTATAAGTGATTACACATAAAATTTAGTTTCTATAAAAATTCTGCAGTTTTTAAGAAATTTACGGGACTCGAATATTTTCTTCGAAAAAATTTGAAATTTTTTTAAACAGTGTCACTGGATTTATAAGTTTTTTTCATAAGGTTTTTATAATTTCGTTTCATGAGAAAGTTTTTTCTTATAAGAATTTTATATTGAGGTTGACTCAAAGAAACGCGATTCTTATAAAAAATTTCCAATTCTCATGAGAATTATGTAGTTATTTTTTATAAGGATCAAAATCACTTAGGAATTCTGATGTCACTCCGCTATCTTGAATGCTCAGTCCATGTACTTGATGACCTAAGGGTGTATCTTATGTATATGTATGTATTTATACAATTTAATAGATTTTCTGATATTTTTATGGATTTCTATGTAGATTTTCAGAAATTAATGGTCCAGAAAAAAATAGCCAAATGTTCACAAATAGAAAAATGTTTAAATAAACCATCTTCAACTTTTTTGAAAGTATTCAATGTACTTTCATAAAGAGGTCTTTCAAATATTTGCTCAAACCATAAGAAAAAAAATTAAGACTCACACTGAAGGATTCTCTTCGTCCAAAATAATGATTTGCACACTTGAAAAATTCCCCGCAGCTATAATTTTTCCTTTATGAAGATGTACTTTCGAGTTGAAAATCAAAGTTCCTCTATCTTTTGTATTCCATGAAAGGATTTTGTTCTCAAAAACGTGACAACTCTTAGGCTCGAAAATATATTCCCCAGATTTAGGCAAGCAATAGGAACTTTGACCTCTAATGAGGTTCAAAGTTGTTTTTTTCGTCTTGGCTTCTTTTTGGAAGTATTCAAGTTGTGTTTCGTGGGACGTAACTATCACTATGGAGAATCCTGCTTGTTTAAACGGAGTGACTTGAGCGATTTCTGAGGAAACCAAAATTTCATGGGACGATTTTTCCCAGCAGAAAACATCGCTGTCTATGGAAACTTGGTAATTTCCCGGGAGAATTTCAGAGAATTCGAATTTTTCATCTGAAACAACCAAGAGATTAAAAATTATGCAACAATGGGAACTATATATTTTGCTCGAGTTTGGGCAATTGGGTGCAAAAAAAAATTATTGTTCTAGTTATAAAACGGAAAATTACTTTTCACCAAAACATTTCTCAAAGGCGAGCCATTTGGTAATGTCAATGTCACAGACACGTCGTTGCAATCGTTCCCTTTCCAACATTCAATTTTTCCTTTTAAAGTTGCTTTTAATTCTGAAAAGTTTACGTTTTTTATTGGCCCCAAAGTAGCATCAATCGTTTTTTGTGGGGGGAAAAATCTACAAAAAATAAAATGAAACAAATAGATTAGAAACAATGTTCTCAAAATTCGATGTAGGGGAAAGTGGGGAATTGTCGGCCACGTTTTTATTTTTCCAGATATCTTGAACAAAAATGAATTTTTTTTTAAATATTAAAAATGTATTCTATTCTGCATATGAAAAGGTTACTGTAGTTTTTTGGTTTTTTTTTTAATTTTTTTTTTTTTCACAAAATTTTGGTGGATAATAAAAATTTAATGTTTTGAGATTGTAAAAATTGTTGGAGAATTGTGGGCCACAAACTAAATTAAGTCAATACTCAAAAATTTCTTTGTAAAAACTTTATTAAAAGATTCAAAATGACAAATAAATTTTTAATCATTAAAAAAAGGAAAAAAATTCCTGCCACTGTCACTTACATATACAATTTGGGCACGTGAACGTGTGTAGAGGTAAGGACACATTTTGTATGGACACAATAATAAATTATAAAATATTGACATATAAAATATACACAATGAAATATAGGCACAATATGGACACATAATAAATACACAATAAAAAAATTGGTATGTATGTCAAAAATGTCGAAACACCGATGGCCAATGATTCCCCACAAGCTATGTTTTGAGATATGGTGGCTTGATTATAACTTGACAAAATTTGATTCGAAATTCCTTTTGTATATTGAAATGCCAAGGTACAACGATAATTGTCAGCCCATTTACCTGAGTTGATTCGTAACGATGCATTGGAAATTGATGTACGAGAACAATACAAGTAAATTCTTGAAGAAATTTTTTTTGAGGTTAGTATTGCACAGCACGCTAGGGATGTATACCTCAGTTAACTACTAACGTAAAAATATGCTCGTAATAAAAGAAGACTTTGACATTTGTGTCACACCATACAACTTGACATAGCAGTGGCCCACGGTTCCCCATGGCTCACAATTCCCCACTTTCCCCTACTTAAATGAATAATCAAGCGAAACATAGTTCCTCGACTTACTGCAAGCCCTCGTTTTTTTCCTCTTCGCTGACGATGACGTTAAAGATATATTTTTCGGGTGGCAAAAAAATGCAAAAATCACCAGTTTTCGGATCAGTTTCTATGATTTTCTGGAAATTTTCATTTTCCACTGCGATTTTTCTATGTTGTGACGCATTTTTTGCCGACATTGTAACTTTACCGCAAACTTGGAAAAACGATGGGAAGATCGTCGGCACGTTTGGGTCGCTTGGGGAAATTTTCACCGATTTTTTCTCAAAAATGACATTTTCTGCAATAAAAAATGTTTACTAAAGTCGCGTCATTTATTCCAGGAGTTCAATTTTGTTCACTTTCGAACTAAAATTATTTTGTAGTACTTTTGATTGGATACAAGTAACAAAAATTGTTTAATTGAGTTTTAATTTTTAACCCATATTAAAACTTATTATGTGTGTGAGATTCTTGATCAGTGAAGTTAAGTAATAAGGGGAAATTATTTGTTATTTATGTTGAGATAATACTTAACTTAACTTAACCTAACCTACCTTTTTAGACACTATTAGGACACTTTTTAGACATTTTTAGGAAACTCTTTAGACACTTGTTAGACATTGTGTCAACTTAGACACTACTAAGACATTTTAGACTCTTGGACTTAGACACTATTTAGACATTTTCAGACATTTTAGACACTTAGACTTGGGACACATCTTAGATATTTAGACACTTTATAGACACTATTAGGACACTACTTAGACACTTGTTAGACATTTTTCGACACTCGTTAGACAATTTGAGCACTTTTTAGACACTATTAGGACACTCTTTAGATATTTTTAGATAATTTTTTGACATTTTTAGGACACTCTTTAGACATTCTTTAGACACATTTTTAGATACTATTAAGACACTATTTGGACACCATTCAGACACTATTTAAACACTTTTCAGACATTTTTAAACACTATTTAGATGCTTTTTAGAAATTTTTGGACATTTTTTAACATTATTTTAGACACAATTTATACACTTATTAAACATTAGAATAAATTATTTTACACACTTTTGAGACATTTTTAGACATTTTAAGACTCTAATTAGACATTTTATACACTTACTAGACAATGTAGGATACTTTTTCAGACATTTTTAGACATTAGTTGAACACTTTTAGACATTATTTAAACACTTTTTAGACATTTTAGACATAAAATGTTTAAATTGTTGTAATGAACACATTTTTTATCAATGTGTTCCTGAACACATGACATTTTTATCATTGTAGATTTCGCAAAGTGCTTAAACAATTTTACCAGCTTTAACGTGCAGTTGATAATTGCCACTCTTGATATTTTCCACAACGAATTTCCCATTTTCGTCTGTAACAGCGACTTTGTCCTCTCCAAAGAAAATCTCTGCTTTTACCAGAGCTTTTCCGCCTTTAGAAAATTGCACTTTTCCAGAGATAGAGAATCCAGTAACAATGAAATTTCGCGGCAAAATTAGACTTTCGTGGTTAACCTTGAAATATAATTAATAAGTAATTTTTCTTTTGCAGTGTAAATTAGGAAATTCGAGAATTGTAGAAAAATATTGCAAGAAGTATGATTAGAAATAGAAAGTTCGAAAATTCAAAAATCAAAGATGAAGGTACGGGATTTAGATATTTTTTTTGGCGATTCATAAACTCAATGTTTTGTAGATTCAAAGGTGGTTCCAGGTCAGAATTTTATGAAGAGAACTAAAACTTTAGCTATTCTTTGATTATTTAAATATCAAATTTTCACAGTTTTGTAGTCTTAGAGTTGAAATATACCACGTTTATTGAAAAATTTTCAACGTTACCTTGAACTCTAATTTTGAAGGCTGGACATCAAATTTGGTATTCGTCCCAGAGTAAAATGGGACAATGTAATAATTTCCAATGGTGAGTGCTGGAAAAATGAATCTACCACTTTTGTCAGAAGTCACATAACATAGTGGTTGGGCTTGTTTCCAATTTTTCACAGGTGTTGTCAAGCAATTTCTCACTTCGCTATTCTGGCTTTCCTGAAAATAAACAGTATTTTTTTTTTTTTTTTTTTAATTTAACTTCCAACTGAAAATTCCAAAGGAAAGCTCATAAGAAACTTCGAGTAATTTTTTTTAATTAAATGATTTTCTTGAAATCGGAAGACTTGTTATTAGAAAAATTTGTTATCAGGAATTAGAATATGTTTCGAATGAATTTCGACAGAAGTGACGCTTCTCAGTTCTAAAATTAGGTAGATTGTTTAGAGGAATATTTTGTGCATTCTACAAAAAAACAAAACTTGAAAAGACTGTAGGAGGTGCAAACTTGACTTTTGCATCATAAAAAAAATTAATCTAGTAAAAATTTTTTCAATACTTTACAAAGCATTTTCACAATGTGATTCATTATGTTTAATTTGAAAGTAAAGCTCTCAAGAAATTTTCGCATAATTTTCAAGAATCAAAAGAATTGAAAAAAAATTCGATCGAAGCACAGCCAATTTTAATTCATTCGATTGCCACATTCGATGTGTGCACAGGCAGCAAACTATTCATTAGATCATTGCACTTATTGTAGATCGGCTGTTCGTGCCCCTAAACACACAATGTTGGATTTATTAAAAAATTTGATCATACCTTGTACAGCAAAAACGAAACGTTCTCGATAGGTTCTCCTTCGCTTGTCACTCGACCGCGTACATCATATCCAAAGACTATCAAATTTCCATCCCGAAGTTCCGCATTGCCTTCTTTCACAACAACACTTGCTTTGTCCTTTTCCATAACCCACCTAAAAAGAAAAAAAAATGCAAAAAACTCTTTGAAAATGTTATGTTCATAAAAAAAAGTTGTAGAATTTGAACACTACGTTGGATGTGAAGCGACTAGAATGTATTTTCCAGGTATGATAGGAGTGAAAGAAAAAACTCCATCTTTGATCGTTTTTGTTTTTGCTATAACTTTTCTTTCATCCTTTTCACTGTACAGAGAAATTTCCACGCCTGTAGAGCCAGTCACAGAATTTTTGCTTGAAACCTTAAAAGCGAAATTTCGTTCTCAGAAAATGTATGTGTAATATTTTTTTGTAGTAGTCATATGGCTATGTTTGAAGTGGGTTTAATTTAAATCTTAGCAAGGACAATTGTGTTGATAATAAATAGCAATTTTTACCAATTAATAAATTCTTTTTGAATAAGTATATGCAACAAAATTTATATCGAACAATAGATTTTGCAATTATATGCCTAAAATTTAATGTATGGTGTACAACATATATTTAAGATTTTTTATTGATTTTATGATGGTACTTTTCCAACAATCCCAAATCCGGTGAAATTAAAATTCATGTCTTTTCCTAGGGAGCAGGCGTCATTTGTTCCATCTATACTTAATTCAAATTGAGTTGGTTCAAAACTCCAACCTTTTGGTGGATCAATCTGAAAAAATTTTATATCAAATTATTTTTCTAGCTTTTATTACTAATATACAGGGTGATCCGAAATCACCGTAACATGAGAACCACATGTTCTTTTTTGAATTTCAAGTCAAAAAGTCATTTATTATTTTTTACAAAACTCAAAATCAAAAGAGTTATTCAAGTTCAGTGATGTGAATTGACGCGACAGAAAATTTTTTTAACGTCATGGTCAATTTGACCGTCATTCAACTGTCAGTGACAGTAAAAATGAAAAATTCTTGAAGAATTTGACACATGGATAGAACTTTTTTTTTGACAATTTAACTATTCAAGCTTTATCACACAATGGCTACATTTAAAAGTCTGCTTAAATACCCCAGCGATTTTGATTCTTATAAAAACGCTATAAAAACTTTATAAAAAGAATCGTCTTTATAGAATGTTATTTTCTGCGAAAATTTTACTTCAATTTTTTTCATAAATTTCTGCGTTATAAAAAAATGATTAAAGTAAATTAATATTTAAAGAAAATTATTAAAATTCTTTTATTATTTATAAAATCAATCGACTACAATCATAGACATTACAGTACATGGACTTCTAGTAGAGCGTATTGCCAAGGCGAAACATCTTAGTTTGTACGGTCAAAATACATGCCTTTTGATGCCTTCTTTGTCTTACTCATAGCACAATAGGAGAAAGGTCTTCGAAGGTCCCCTTAAATGCAACGCAGGTATCAAGATTTTGAAATTTCGAACCCTATGTTTTATTTTCTAAAAATAAAGTGGATGAGAATGAGTCGAGAAAACAAAGAAAAGAAAAATATCTGTAAATCAAAGATTTGTCATGTTACGGGTAATTCTATTGTCCCTCGTCCTCAAGTTTTGGAGGCGTTCGAAATTTCAAAACTTTGATACCTGTGCTGCACTTTAAGGGGACCTTCCCTAGAGTGCTGTGAGTAAGATAAGAAGGCATAAAAAAAAGACAGTAAAAATGTGTCTTACAGAATTTCCTCTCAAACCCCATTTCCTCATTCCACGCCACATATGAACTCCAAATTGCAAACATTTACTTTCTATTTTATCATTATTACAAGGGTGCAGTAAATCAATATATTGAAATTTTTTTTGGACCTATTATAGTTTTTCCAAGATTATTCAATTAAAATTTTAATGACAGAAAACTATGAAATTTTCAAACTGTGCAGTAAGTTGTAAAACATTTTTCTGCATACTATGCAAAATCAAGAATAAAACTCACTTTTTATTACAATGCATACTTTTTATGCTATAAATATACGGGGTGTACCAAAATCCCCATACCAAAAAGAAATATTATTCCATTTTAAATTTCAAGTCGAAAAGTCCTTTGTCATTTTTTCCAACGCTCCTCTCTTAGCTCAAATTAGTCCAATTTTTACTATATGAAATAGTAACACATGTTGTCACTAACAAAATAGTCATATTTGGAGATTCGACTATGCAATTAGTAAAAATTTGACATCGAAATAGTTGAATTTTTCACAAATTTCAAATAGTCGTGCATTTTTACTATTTCATAGTAATGCTATTTTACTATTTTCTTAGTCAAAATTTTTTTACTAATCTAATAGTCGTTTTTGACTATTTCATGATGTATGAGCGAGGTCTAAAATGGCCGCAAAAGGCTGGTCGTATGTGCTGTATCATTCGTACAGATTCCTGTGTGTTCGTGTGTGTCTAGTGTTTCGTGCGTGGTCGAGCCACGTCGTTTTCAATGTCCACATAGCCGGGCGTCATTTGTGCTCCTGATGCTACCGCGAATTCGTGGCCTTGCACATAGCACTCAAAAAAGAATTCTCATCTTAACCTACCCAAATCCGATCACTAATTTGATAGTCATTATGAATATTAGAACATCCATACAATGACTAAACCATTGGTAAAAATTGACTTCTGAATTGGCAATTGTTGTATTTTTTACACGTACAACATTTACTGAAGTATAAGTTATATTTGACTAATTGTTTGAGTAAAAAACTACTAATTGATTAGTCGCTTCTTACTTCTTCAAATAGTGAGCTAGTTTCACTAATTGAATTGGTAATTTTTAACTATTTCTTAATAACTGGATTCCTACTAATTGAAATAGTAAAAAATTACTATTAAATAGTTAAATTTGACTAATTCAAACTAAGAGAGTCAAAATCAAAAAAGTTATTCGAGTTTGAAATTTAAACAATAAATGAGTTTTTTCGAAATTGCTGAAGTTTTCATTCTGAATTTTAAATTTACATCGCGATTCAAAGTTAAAACGATTACAATTGAGAATTAATAAATTATTAAGAATTAGGGAAAATTATAAATTTATTAAAAATTTTTCAATTGAGTAATATGAATCTTCAAGTTTTGATAATTCAATAATTTTCAAACTTTTGAGATTTTCATAAATTCCATTATTTTAGAATTCACAAAATTCCAAAATCGTTGAAAATTACTGAAATATACAATCTACTTCAGATTGAAAATTGGACATTTTGAAAATTATGAAAAATTTTATACTTTTTCATAATTCAAGTTTACAAAAATTGGAAACTCTTTAAGGATTTTGGAAAAATCTTACCATTTCCATTTTTTCAAAATACTTTAATTTATCAAAAATTTCTATCATTTTCGTGTATGAAACTTCAAAATTTTAGAACCGCAAAATCTATAAGTTTCCCAAATTCTTAAAATTCTATTATCTTTAACATTCCTAAAAGTATTCAAGTTGTCACAAATATGTAATTTTTTTGATGTTTTCAAAATTCCAAAATTTTTAAATCACACAGAATTGTCCAAAATTAATCACATTTAAAAAATTTTTGAATTTCGTAAAATCCTAGAAATCAATGAAGATTGAAAATAAGTTTAATGAGCATAATACTGTTAAGGGTCATTTATAAAATGCATATTTGAAATTCTTTCTTTTTTATGTTTTATTTTGAACGAATTCTCATACGGGTTTTTTTTTGCAAAAAAAACCCATAAAAGGTACTGTAAGTTACGGGCTCTATTACAGGTTCTGAATAGCACCAGGGTGATATTTGAAGGGAAGAATAAACATGAAATCTTCTATTTCTCATTTTGTAAATAACAATATTTGAGATTCAAGATTTTAGAGTTGAGGAATTAGAAACGAAAACATTTATAAGCTACATTTATTAATTAATTCTCTACTTCTAAGCTTCTAATTAAAATTGCAAAACTTGGTATGCATTCTCATACGTTTAATTTTTCTTTAAAACTGTAAAAAAATAAACACAAAATGATTACCTTTAACACATAATCGTTTTTATCATATAGCATCAAAAAATAATAGCCATTGGGGGCACAATATACTTCTTCTTTAACTATTTCTTGTCTCGTCACCCTGAAAAGTAAAAAATTATTATTTTATTATTCATTCATGGTTTTTTTTTCAATAACGGTAGAAAACATTGTTAGGTTATGTTCACGAGGGCTATCAACTTACAACTTAATTTTTACTTGAGAGAAATCGATTTTCTCGTTGCTTTTGATAAAACCACCACATCCCCATGCTTTTTCCGACGAAATTGAACCGAAAAAGGAAAAAAGTATATAAACCAGAGAAAATTTTGAAAACAATTTTGATGACATTTCGAAAAATTATCAATTTGTATCGATTATTAACAATCGATTTTGTATAGGGATGTAAACGATAGCCTTGTTTACTACCGATACTATCGATATTACTAAATACCATTCCTAAATAGCCAGAGTTGAAACAACCAGAAATTTGTTAAACAACCTATTTGTTAACAATTTTTTTCAATTGAAAATTTTTTATGAGGTTCGAAAATTTCGTATAATAGTATCAAATTTTATAAAAAATATATGGGGCTCGAATATTTTTTTACCAAAAATGTACAATTTTTTATAAAACCGCCTTTTTTTAAGTTTTTCAGAAAAAAAATTTTCTTTAAAGGTTTATAAGATAACTTTATGAAGAAAATTTTTTGTTTTTAATTTTATAAATCGACTTTATAAAAAACGGATTCTTATATTATAAAAAATTTCTGATTTTTATAAAATTTTGACTTTTTAAACAAAAATAAAAATCACTGGAATTTGAGTTACATGTTGAGTGGGATTGACAAGTTGTATAAATTTTTTTTATAACTGATATTATCAGTTTCAGTACGTTCATCAAAAAAAAATCAGATATGTATTTTTTCTTTTTGTCATATATATATCACTAGCAGGGCGGGCGAGATTAGAGATGTCCCATTTGTCATGTAACGGTCCTGTGACCGTCATATGACCGTCACAGAACCGTCACATGACCGTAAATTTTATGACGTTATGACCGTTATGGCACAAATTTAAAATAGGTCACGGCACATCTATATAGATGCATTGAAGATAATATTTTTTTATATCAATTTTTTTTCTCGCGGTGATTTATCGATCCAGAATTTAGGTTGGTACCATGGGGCAACCGGAAGCTTCAACCTAGCGCGCGTTTATTTCAAATATCAGAATATAAGT
>JAPYZL010179953.1:0-11786 GCA_030522825.1 Platygaster orseoliae
ATATTTTTATCCCTCATCAATTCGTGTAATGAATGATATTTATTATGAATGAATGATACGTCATATAATAAACTATGTTGATACAAAAGTAATCACATAAATCAGGTAAGTATAGGATTTATCCGATTTATTATGCTATATAGTAGTTCCTTCTGGCATCAAAGATTCAGCTTAGCTTCAAGAGCTCCATATTACGGAGCTCATCGGTGTTCAGTGAAGTTTTCACGACATCACACGAAAAAAGGCAATCACATGTATTTATTACATCTTACATAATGTTATAGGTATATGTAAATTTATGAAAATCTGTATCTTTAGAACAATTTTTTAAAAATAAGTCTTGGGTAACGTCGATTTTCAATTATTAAAATATATATAGCGAAAACTTGTGAATTTTTAATTTTTTATTTATGAGTTTACAATATGCGATATTATATGTATTTTAAAATCAGAAATATGGAATTTAAAATTTTTCTAAATATACGTAATTCAAAATCGTTAGAAATTGATTATTTCGGTTTGTGAGGATTTTAAATTTCAGATTTCGAAATTGTTTCAAAATGTAGTATTTCTAATAAAAAAAATTTTAATTTGCAAGTATGAATATCTCAATTTTCCATAATTAAATTTAGCATCCACATTATTCTACAATAAGGACCACCAAGTTTAGTAAATACGAAATTTCAATTTTTTTAATTCCAAATTACTCACAAACACCAAGTTTTCAACACTCAGAAATTTGGATCACTGAATAAATTGCTTACATTTTGCGATATATGCATCAAAAATTTCGACATTATCAACTTTCTTATTTAATAATTTACGATATCCAATATAAAAAAAACCAACTTGAAATTCAGAATTTTTCTGAATTCATAGCTCCGACTTCCGTGTCCGTTACATTTTCGATTCATGAAATTTTCAGATTCAAAATTTCAAATGTTGCGAAAATGAGTATCTCTAATCTGAAACAATGAGCTTCGAAATTTCACAATTATTTTTTTAAATCCAAATTTCGAATATATATCTACAACTTCTACATTTTGATAATTCCAAATAATCTTTTAATTTACAATATTCGATATGTAATTTCGGAATCATAAAATTAAAATTTTCAATTTTCGTTTTCGATTTTTATTTACAAGTCTGGTTTTTTGTCGACGAAGTTATGTATTGATAATGTGAGGCATGTAATAAACAAAAAACAAACCCAGTGGTAACCGTCTCCACCGTTATCATAGAGTGTTGGTGGAGTAACAGCGGAGTCACATTTTTCTTACTGAATTTGCGCTGAACGATAAAACTTTTAAAGGCGGATATACGAGTACGTTGGTTAAAAAAAATTAACTATTTACGGAAAAGTCACCCATTATTACGAACTTATACAACACGGTAACAACACACATTTCGACTAAAAATTTCAATGAAAACTCACTAATATCGTTTAATTTTATGAGTTTTCTCGTACTTCATCAAACTCCACTGGCAGTAACCCTATTAACTGTGAACCTTATATAAACCTTATAAAAACCTTATAAGGATTCTGATTTCCTTATAAGATTTATGATTCTTATAAGGTTGACCTTATATAAACCTTATAAGAATCTGTGATTCTAATAAGGCCGATCTTATAAAAACCTTGTAAGAAAAAAAAACCTTATAAAATAATTTCCTTATAAAAAATTTTTTTCTTATAAGGTTTTTATAGGATTGGCCTTAAAAGAATCACAGATTCTTATAAGGTTTATATAAGATCAATCTTATAATAATCATAAATCTTATGAGGAAATCGGAATCCTTATAAGGTTTTTATAAGGTTTTTATAAGGTTCACAGTTAATAGGGTAATGACAGTTTGTGTATGTTACGCATATGTATATTTCCATCACGGAAAACAAAAGAGTTCTCTCGCTGGATTTCCGTTAGTGTTCGTAATTAAGTGTTAATATTTTTCGGTGAACAAACGGCTGAATGCAATATGTTCGTAACATTTATGTGTAAAATGATAAATATAATGCATTATAAATAAAGTAGTACAAATTATTAATATAATGAACGTATGATCATGTCACATCATTAAATAATACTACGTTCAGTGGCACCGGAAAGAAATTTTTTTTCGGGGGGTGGGGGAGGGGGGAAGCATAAAAATATTTTAAAAAATGAAATAAAAATGGGGGGGGGTTGTTGCTCCCCTGTCCCCTGGTTCTGGTGCCAATAATTTCCGTTTTCCATTCGTAAAAAAATTAAATATATTCCGTTGATTATTGCGTCAGTTATTGGGTACCATAATGAATCCTATACTTACCTTATGTATGTGATTAATTTTGTATCAACATAGTTTATTATATGACGTATCATTCATTCATATCAGAAATTTGAAGAAAATACTATCGATTCTCTCCCAGGCCTTTCGATACATATCGAACGTCAAAAAAGACGTAACTGCACGCACGGCACGAATCAGCACATTCGACTGAATTTTCGTAAATAATTAATGAATCCCTCCCCCCCCATCTTGCTTTGTTGGATAGAGAAATTTACACCCGACATACACGTATGTGACTTTTGGGTCAATTCGCTTTAATTTTGGCGAAAGTATGGCTCAAAGTCGAGTAAATTTTCCCATGTTACAGCATATGTTTCAATTTCTCCCGCCCGCCCTTAACATTCAATCCATCGAATTATGGGCCACGTAACCTCAAAACTCAGGTGACGTTTCTGAATCATATCAGACTTTGTTTCAAATAAAATATGGAACACCACTCGTAGTGCATACGACAAAATTTCCGGAGAATTTCTTGGCAACGGAATTCTGAGAACTCGCGGCCTTCGGCCGCAAGATTTTCCGTATCTCACTACCAAGAAATCCTCCCGTAATGTTGGCCATTACACTACTGGTGGTGTTATATGTGGCGTAGACTGGCAAAACCGACCTAACAGCGCATCCCATTGGGCGCATCATTAGGTCTCAGAGTATTAGAAAGTAGGCCTAAAAGAATGGGCTGTTACGTAAGGTTTGTCAGTCCACGCCACACATACTATTATTATTGTAAGTATTCGATTTAGACATGAATTAAATACAAAAATATTTTTTGTGTCATAATTATCGAACAACAATGTTTATTATTAGATTAAACAACATTCATCGTATAAAGTATATTTTACTTACGAATAGGAAAACAATTCGAAATATTCGAATCTCCGTATAACAATTTCTGCGTCTCAGGGCATATAATAATCACTTCCAACCAATGTCCTCAGTTCAGATTAATAGAGTTAAAAAACAAGTCGGAAAAGAAATGTCACACTCAACTGACACAATCTCACAGAAATAATTCGCGATCGGTTCAAGTCCAACCACTGCTACTATTAATTTCTACATTCTTGACATATTTACAAGACATATTTTTGACATATTTTAATTTTAAAAGTTTTAAATAGATATACCAAGTACTATAAGACGAGAAAGGGCGAAGAATAAGCAAGTTGTACTAAACAAAAAAATAGTTGTGATATTACCTTTATTAAGGGGGTGTTACCGTCTAGACGGCCGATTTCAGGCTGTTTTTCCAAAAATTTTTTTGCATCTGCAAGACAACATACATGGTTCTGGTTTTTTGCTTGTTGTTCATTATATATTTGAAGTACAGAACTCATTTTTGTGAGAAAAAAATTTATTGTCTAAGTACAAATTTTCAGAGGTCGATATGGCCTTATCTCGTTGATTTTCATTGCTAGCCAATAATAAATCTCAGAAACCAGTAGTTTGAAACAGAAATCGATATGCAATTATTGATATACATTAGATTCTTCGGATTATGAACCTCGGTCGTGTCGAAATGTTGATTAGTTACAAAATTGCGGATGTACGAAAAAAAGTGGTCCATTTTTGCCACCTTTTTTCACCTTTAGAGTGCTTGAAAAAATATTTAACATTCATATTTTTAAACGCCTGAGGTTCATAATCCAAATAAAACTATGTAGAACATATTCTCAAAATTTCAAGTCGATACTTTTTATAGTCGCTGAGAAAAATTATTGGCCTGCACAAAAAATGTGGTTTCGAGAAAATCGCGTTTAAAGTTTCGACATGACTTTTCATCATTTTCGGAGGTCTACATCTAGTCAGCGATACCAACCTCCAGTTGCTATTGTTTTTTGCTCTTAGTAGCAAAAAATACCGTTTTTGCTCCTGTTAAAAAAAAAATTAGGAATTTTTTTCACTTTTATTTGCGCAGTTACGCGCAGAAAGTCAGTTTTCGGCACGCTGACATTACTTCATTCAACAAGCAAAAAAGTGTGTACTCAATTTGCGAATTGAAAAACGACTTCAGTGGGTGAAAGTATATGGTATAGTGTACAATAAAACGCAAAAAAATAATTGATTTTTTTAAACTTCTAAACGGTAACCCCCTCAATTTGGAAACGTTCGTAAAGAACGTAAATAGTATGGACCCATAAATACAGATTTCATTGCTTCCATACTCACGAGAGCGCATGGGACGAATCTGGTTATTTTTTCTTGAGAGTTTAAGACAAACAAGCCCTCACCTCTATCATTTTCATTGGAAAATGTTTTTTCGGGCGGTGAGCATTTTCAAAAACATATCTATTAAAAATTCAATCAACTGGAGATTCAGCAAAACATTCTGTTGAAACGACAAATAAAAAAAGTTTCTCTTAAAGGGGGGGTAAGCAAGAAACTTGCCGTTTGTTTTCCGCAATATTGCCGTTCGCGGGCAACTATTTTTCTTCCATTCTAAATTTCGCTAACGAGAAAACGTAAGTTGATTGATGAGCCGATCAACTTTCTTTGCAAGCAGGAAAAGTCGAGTGTGGATGGTTTCAATGAACCGATGGGAAATGAAAATCATTTTTATAAGTAACACAAGGCGTAATTATAGGAAGACGGGCTTATATAAGTCAGTGATTGTGTCACTAATTGATTTGAAATAATTGGCATCGAAGTCGTTAGAGCCTGAGGGAGCAAACGTTCGCCAAGTTATCGAGATTCGAATTTCAAAATCGACTGTCGATATCCATTGCGCGCAAAGGGCGGGATGTTTTTTCAAAAAATGATGCGTAGTTGTCAAATTTACTCTTCGATGCAAATTTATTAAAGTTCTTGTCGAAAAATACCAGACATTCAAGTGTTACGAGAATTCATAAAAATAAAAAGTCTGAAAATCATAAGGGACCTTCAATTTTTTTAATATCAAAACATTAAAAAAATTAAGAGCTTGGTATCTATGAAATGTTTTATCCAATCTTAGATTCTTCGTGCGACAAAATGAATAATTTTTAACGTTTTGGAAATCTGAAATCGTACACAATATTCAACCACAATCAGATTTCAACCTTCCAAAATTTTTTTCTTATTTGTACTATTCGATTCATTATGTACTGCAGTTTTCACGTGGAATCTCGAAAATATTTGAGTTAGAGTTTAAAGTAAATAAGCAATTAATTCCTTCCCCAGGTGGTAAATGTTTTCCTGAGAATTTTCTTACGTGAAGAAATCTTGTAGCAATCATTTTTATCTGGCGAAGCATGACTGTCATTGAAATTCGATATAGCAATCCAATTTCATGATGCTGGTAACTAATCTTGTTTTTTCTTTCTGAGTCCTTGGAAAAAATATTTACAGATCACAATCAACTCAATGTTACTCTGTAGTATTATATTTTTTGATGCATTACTATATTTATAATTTTGATGAGATTGGACCGAAAAAAAATATTTCAACAATTTTCATTATTTTACTTTATTTGAAATTCTTTACTTCAATCAGAAAAAAGCAAAGAAAAACTGTAATTTAAAAAATTGAGAATTTTTCCGGGAATCTTTCGATATTCTTTACGCATGGTATAAAATTGAAATTAGAATCGTTTAGAAGTTTCTACACATTAAACATAAGTTTTCGTTTATCAAATTGAAAACCCAATGTTCTTCTTTATGACACACAATCCAATTTCTATTTTGCGATTTTCTAACGGTATCATTAAAAATCTTCCTTGAAAAATTGAGTTCACTCGTGAGTTTGCAACGATAACTTGCATTTCCGCGAGTATAATTGCAGGCTCTAGTGAGTGCGACTGATAGCAACTATTTTTCATTAAATCTCAGCTGCCAAAATATCGTTAATTAGTTATGAATGAATGGAGTGATACAAAATAACGACGATAGTGAATGTCAATTAGATAAAAATGTTTGTAGGTAATAAAAACACAGTTGAACCGTAAAAGATAAAAATTTATAACTTCATAAACTTTGAAATCCCTTTCTTGGAGAGGCCGTGTCTATACAGTGAAATGTAAAAATATTGGTTTTGCTGTCCATGGGCGGCAAAACTCCAATTGAAGGTGAATTATGGCGTCGACATAACTCGCTATTGGTCAGAATCTGGCAATAGACAATGTCTTTAGATTTTGCACTTGTTTGATCAGCGAGATCGCGGGTGAAGACGATGTTTTCTGAACTATTTTGCGGTATGCTACGACTTGTCAAAAAAATATCATCCTCGCTCGTAAACTGTAATACATTCCATGATACACAATATACCAGGTATTTTCTCTATGATGGCTCAGAAGAATTGCAAAAGCAATTAAAGCTTCAATATCTATTTTTTGTCAACATAAATTTTATTGTTATTACATACTTCTATTTAAATAGTTAAAATCCTCCATTCTTTGAAACTTTCTATATGTTTTTTTAATAATATTTTAGACAAATTTTTGGGCCTCTCAAAATATCAGGCACAGATTTTATTTCAAACTTTTCTCGTAAAATATCAAATTATATTCAATATATGTGACGTGCTACAAGAAAAGGGGACTAACGCGAAAAACTAGAATTTTATCGGGCGAGCGATAGAAGTTTTTTCAGAACATTTTAAAAATGTTTCTGAAATATTTTTTCCCTTAGAAATAAATGTTGTAAGATGATCCGAAATATTTAAAATGTTTTACAAATATTCATAGAATATACAAATGTCCGGGTCGAAAACGTTCCATAAATATTCCCGAGGAATATTTTTCAATTGTGTTGTATGATATTTTCCAGGCACTATCAATGTGAAATATAACAATTTGACAATGTTTTTATTTATAAATCAAGCGTATGAATTTCTACTCAATGCTTCAACTGTGGATCGATATGGATTTTGGAGTTGGTAATCCAGTTTTCCAGGTGGTACACTCGAACACCGATCGAAGTCCGAAAAAATTCCGCATTAGTTACGCTTGGCCTGTTAATGCGTTTCTCTATTATCTCACATTCTTCGCTGAATCTGAGAAGAGCATCTTCGACCTCGAAAGACAATGCTAAAAAACGATATGACACTGCGTGCTACCTGCGCCCGACCCTAAGCCTGCATTATCTCCAAAAATCCTACATTTTTTTCCGGATTAAATGACCCCGATCGAAGTCACAGAAGACTGAAGCTGTGACTTCGATCGGAGTTCGAGTGTACATGAGATTTGTTTTCAGTTTAATGATCGTCCACAGTATAAATAAATCAAAAATACATTTAAAATAGCTTATTTATTGTTTGTTTGTTTAACAGTAATAAGAGAAGGGTATGAATATCCTATAAACTACATTCTTACAATAGCGCTGCTGGTCACAGTGTTAGAGTGACGGACCTGTTAAGTGACATTCTGTGCATGCGTTCGTTCGAATCCTGATGAGAATTCAAGGACTAATTTTTTTTTGTTTTGCCTAATTATGCTTAAAATGCTCATAATCAACTCTAATTATTTATTTTTGGTGCTATGAATATAATAATTATATAATAATTAACATTTGCATAACATATATCAGAAACGTATAAAAAAAAAATTTTTTTTTGAATGTTAAGAAAAGTATTTTTCAAGTGTTATAAAAATGTTATAAATAATATTTTATTAATGTTCTATAAATATTCTGTAAACATACCTATGAAATACTTGCTGAGAAAATTTTTGGGACGTTTACAAATATTTTCTGTGGAATCACAGGAAATGTTCAAATAATATTCTATGTTTGATAGAAATGTTTGATAGAAATGGTTTGAAAATATTCCTCGGGAATATTTATGGAACGTTTTCGACCCGGACATTTGTATATTCTGTGAATTTTTGTAAAAAATTTAAAATATTTCAGAATAATTTTAGAACATTTATTTCCAGTGAAAAAAGTTTTTTAAACATTTTTTCATAAAATTTTTCTTTCAAATTTTATAAGGTAGTCGACATCATAAGAATTTCTATGAGATATTTATAAGAATCAAATTCACTATGAATTTTTCTTTTTTGTCTTGCGCTTCTCAACCCATCAAGACAAATGTGGCAGTTGTTTTTTTGCATGGCATTTTATTTACTACGTTTTAAGGCAAAGTAGAGTGGAGAAGTTACGGTTTCACGATTAATTTGCTCAACAGCGACGCTCCCTTTGATATCACGAATTTTAAATCTACTGTAACGATAAATATTTACTCTCGTGTATCGTATAATATTTTTTGAATGTCATTTATTTCAGAAAAAAGCGACGCTCTTTTTGATATCACTAGTTTTAAATCTATACTTATAAATGCTAAATATTATTATAATAATATTTAAATCATTCTTTGCAATGTAGTTTTTGGGGGGAGTGGGGGGATAAAGCAATAAATGAAATTAACCGAGTAACAAAAGTGTCATCATGAGGTTTCAATAAATTTTTCGTTTCTTCAAGAAAAAAAAGTGACAAAAACTGAAGGTGTTTTTCTAATAAAAAAGTGAATAACGTGAAAAAAAGTGTAAGAGTTTTCTGTAAGCAAGAAGTGTAACCGAAAAATCAAAATTTACAAAAATTTAAAAACGTTCTCAATAGCTTAAAAAATGGTCGAGTATGAACAGACATAAAAAAATTTTCAGACTTCTTTATTTTTGAAAAATTTTCTGAAAAAAAAATTTAATATTTCAAAGTAATTATTTGTTGTTATCGCACCCGTTGATATTTTTTGATATGTCGACAATGGTATGATAAAATAAAAAATCTTCATTATAATCACCGTTAGTTTTTTAAAATTTTTATCACATTTATTCGGTTATTACAAAATGTTCTTTATTTTTATTACATTTGGTCATCAGTTACAAAATATAATTATAGAAGTATGTTTCCCATATTCCTATCACTCGCTTTCCTCATCTTCAGAACGTGGTTTTTTTGGTTTAAATATTCTTAATAATGTGAAATAATTCGTTTTGGACATGGACAAAAAAACATAATTTATATAGAAAGATACTCGAACAACAATGTTTATTTTTTGAGAAAAGAACAACTATATACAATGAATATTTTACAAATAATTAGAATAACAAATAACAATACTTTTGAATCTCTTTTCTTAATAATTTGTGCGACTCAAGGTGTATTATAATAAATGTAAACTACATTATTTAGCGGAGATAATATTCACTGAGTCTTAAATTAATTATAAAAAATAGTTACTTTTCAATTCTAAAAAAATCTTTGAATTATGTATCAAACATCTCTGGGTACGAATTAAATATTTTTATAATTCCAGTATTCGTTTGCAGATAAATTTATTAGAAGAATAGTTTTCGTCGAATAATAGCCTAACAACAATGTCTAATATTCGATGAAAGAATAATATATTACTAAGAACTTTACATGCCTCGTGACGTCACTTTACCGTCCATGGACCGTAAAACCAACTTTTCAGTCCATGGACGGCAAAACAGTGACGTCCCTCGGCATGTAAAACATCGTGTGCATCTCTCGGAGATATTCTTGCCGTCCGAGAGGCACACAATGTACTATTATACAATCGAACTCCGATCGATGTCGCTTCGATCGATGTCGGAGAAAATTCCGCATTAGTTACGCTTGTCCTTTAATGCGTTTCTCAATTATCCAACATTCTAGCTGAATCTGAGAAGGGCATCTTCGACCTCGAAAGACAATGCTAAAAAAACGATATGACACTGCGCGCTACCTGCGCCTGCATTATCTCCCAAAATCCTACGTGACTCTACCGGATTAGTTGACCCCGATCGAAGTTGAACAAGACTGAAGCCCGACTTCGATCAGATTTCGAGTGTATTATACATATATTTAACGAGTGATCACAATAATAATTTGCAATATTCGATTCTCTGTTAAATATTTTATGCATCTGAAGGCATATTATAATCGACTAAAGTAACAATATTTATCAGTTATAAATTTTACTTATTTTCAAATTAGTAATAAAATAAATGTTTTTTTTTTCCCAATAGTAAAATGAAACTCTGAATCATTAACTTTATATTTCTGTGTACAAATAAATTATTTTTAATAATGTGAAAATTCATTTTGGACATTACTATAACAGAAAAATAATTTTTATATAATAATTATCGAACAACAATGTTTATTATTCGATAAAAGAACAATAAATATATGTTATGTATTTTATCAATAATAAGAAATATATAATTTATCATTCGAATCTCTGTTAAATAATTTGTACGTCTCGAAGCTTATAATGATCGATTCAAATCACAATATTCATCACGAATAATTTTCACTTATTTTTAAAGAAGCATTAAAAATAGTTATCTTGCAATATCTGAAAAAATCTGAATCGTAAATTGTAAATTGAACATCTTTCGGAACAAACTAAGTACCTATTTTTAATTATGTGGGCATTCGTGTTCAACATTAATTTGATAGGAAAATAATTTTTTATATTTTTGATTTTTATAGAATAATTGTCAATTAGCAATGTTCATTATTCAATAAAAGAACAGTTACAAAAAATATAATGGACAAATGATTTGAAAAATAATTTGCAATATTCGAATCTCTGTTGGTTAATTTCTGCGTCCCGGGACATAATATAATAATCACTGTTCATGACAATTTCTATCAGAAATATTTTTCATGAATTCTTTAAATAGTTATATAAAATGATGATTCTTCAATGTCCAAATGAATCTCTAAATTATAATTTTAACATCTTATTGTTATCAATTTCAATCAATGATCTCGTCAAATTACATGATTTTGTCCTGCTACTACGTCAATATTGATAAAGTTCGCCAGAACTTTCTTGTCGGGTAGTATAGGACAAGAAAGTGCACGCCACGTATCTTTACGCTAATTATTAACCTCTGCGCATCATTTTCCTGCTTTCTCAATATCAACACTTCACCGACCAACAAGCGTCGCGTATTTGAATATCTGCGCGAAAGCGGACCGGTTTTTAACAATTTGACCTTACAACTTTCAATACTAAACTTGATTATACAATGGAATATTTACATTTCACCTTCCTTAAGAAAAATGTGCATCACAACGATTTCTCAAGAGATGGCGGAAGGTGTACATTCACGCCCGTAACTAGACCCTTAGGGGCCCGGTAATAAAAAAACAAAAAGCAAAAGCGCAAGAAAATTATTATCATTATGAGTATTATATTGTTAAAAAAGGAGATATCAAAGCTTATTATAACATTCCCATCAATACTGACATATTTTAAATGAACAAAAATAAAAATAAAAGTGACAAACTGGAGCCCCGGACTCAGGAACGCGGAGCACTGCGGAGTTCTGCCTACAGTGACAGTTGTGCGTGGTTGTAGGTTATCAGTATAAATATAAATAAACACCCGTTCATTAAAAGTGCAGGTGTGTTTTTTTCTCAAATTTTACCGCAACTAAACTTCGCCATCGATAAATTTGAGGAATTCCGCTAATTCAGATATTAGATAAGTACAACAATTTCTCCGATTTATATTGCACGGTTATGATTTGTTTA
>JAPYZL010179972.1:0-25831 GCA_030522825.1 Platygaster orseoliae
AAGCGTGCAAGGCTGTCCGCGAGAGAATGTCTGCGAATTGCGCGTCGAAACGCTTTTCTGTTGCTCGACGGACACTTGATCGCTACTTACAAAATTTTTTTTCTTAACAAATAAAAATTTTTCGAATCAAATTTTGTTCTTAACAAAAAAATTTCGATTGAAGTTGTTTATGAAATCATTTACTTTGTGTTTCCCACAATTTTTCAGCAATCAACCTCGTGAAAACCCCATTTTTCGGAATTGCGCATTTTGCCCCATAGGTTGCGCATTTTACCCTAGCGTGGGGTAAAATGCACAGAAAATGTTTTTTTTTTTAAATAAATATATGAGGCATAAGGTTCAACTAGAATTAAAGTAGCCTGAGGCTAAATTGTAGCCACGTATGTGGGCTACAATATAGTGCCATTTGCAGATCCTCTCGGTCCTTATACTGCCTCAAAAATTTATTAATATCAAAAATTGCTCATTTTGCTCCAGTCTCCCCTATTTAATACATTTCTAAAATTTAATACTGTTATCTTAAAAATTACTTCAAATTTAGGTATTTAAAATTATTTTTCAAAAACACTATTTATCATGAAGATCTTCAATGTTTCTTTTTTTTCCAGTATGCGTACAATTTAATACAAATTTTAGTAGTCTTATAAACTCATTAATAAATTTTTCGAAAAATACGACTTATAATTTAAATAAAGAATTATGAAAAACACAAGTGTCAGAAGAAAATCCTAACCGCAGTGACTTGCATGAAAATGACAAAAATCAGATTCCATTATACTAAATACGAATATTGTATATTCATTATTAATATTGCATTATACTAAATACGAATACGAATATTGACAATGTGCAACTTTGAAGTGTAAAAATTATAAAGCTTTATGATCCTGAAATTTTATAAATCACACTCCCTCAAATAGATCTTCAAAGATCAAAAATTATAAAATCCTGAAGGAAGTATATTTTTTCGAAAAACCCGCACATGAAAATTTTTCTTACTTATGTTCCTGGTAACAATAATTCATAATTAGTGAATCTTAACAAAAATAACAAGTAACATGAAAACACGCAAATAACAATTACAACTTTCGATGATTTTCCTAAATTATTTCTTTTTTAAAATTATTCTTAAATTTGCATATGTATATTTCCCAAAATCAATTATTTTCTTGACACTCGTTCTTCTGAATATTTGAAAATGAATCCTCATCATCCAGAATCAAACTAGAAAAATTAAATCAGTTCATTTTTTCATTTCTTAAATCTTAATTTCATATTTTCTTTGCAAATAACTGAAAGTTCTATAGAAAATTCTCATTTATTTTCCATTGATATTCTTCCATTCGACCCTTACCAAGCGAGAAAAAATTGTTTAGTACACATTTCGTCCCCAACAAAAACTTGGTGCGCCGATCAATCAATCTCACAAACCGCTTTTCACCGACCAAGTTTCGAGACTTTGCTTTTACATCCATGCTTTTATATCTGAAAGCGGGAAAAAGTCTCGGATTGGTTATCGATCATTAAACAAGGCAGAAGGTTTTCTCTGTGATAATAACATAAATGTTTGATATCACTGGAAGATAATTATAGCTCGCTGAAACAGTTTTGCATAAAATATTTCTTGGTTATGAATAATGCCAAAGCTAATGGGCATTTCTAAAACAGCAACAAACTGACATGTTTTCAATTTAAAATTACTCTTAATAACTCTATAATATAAATAACGATTGAATATCATTAATTTTTTTTGCGGTATACTCTAACTCATTAAATTTTTTATAATCATTACATGTATCTACGTTTTTTAGTTTAAAGTGCCATTTTTCGACGTAACTTCCATCAATCGTCTATTAATCCATCAATTCAAAAAATTTTTTGTTCTTTTTATGTAGCAGGTTGGTGTTTTTTTCTGCTGTATTATCCTAGTTATCAAAAGTGGTAAAAATATTTATTTTCTGAAATTCGTAACTCATCAACCTCGCGGTTTTTGGGATCAAAGTTCCTAATCCTGATTCAGATCGCTTTCCAACAATTCATCGCGAAATCCCGACCTAAAATCGGCTTCCGAGCATAATCCATCACTCATAAAATCTTGATCGAATTACGCAGTTTAAATAAGCGAACGACAAAAGTAAACAGCCTGATTTCCAATAAAGCGAAATCCCACAAACCCCTTCAATTACCGAACTCTAGCGCATTTACGGAATCCTCTCGATTTGAGGACACTTTTTCAACGCTGAAGCGAACAAAAATACCGCGTTGCAGAGACGTAACCTAATTTGGCCAACTCCTGTTCCGACAAACACTTCGTTTTGCAGGGTGTAAAGAGAGCATGATTTTACGGTTCGTCATCCGTGTGCCTGCAGTGCAGTAAAGTACCCACTGCTCACTTATTATTCATACGATAGAGGTTTCTGACACGGCTCTCTGCGAGACCAGCCTCGACTGACGAACGAAACGATGTGCGACATTTTGACGCAATAAGGATATACGTGCTCGGTATTGAATGCGCCACGCGTAACATTTCGATACTTGAACGAAAAATCTTGTCGCTCCGCAAACGCTTCACATTGCAATGAATGAAGTGAATGGTATACGTTGCAGAACGACACACACAGTGCGTTTCCTCAATCGCGAAAATAGCTGTTTGGTTTGTTGTGGAATATACTGCTCAAGCGGATTTTCAAGTATTTCGCAGTTTTTGTGAATAGGAAGTATGGATCATTGAATGGGTAATTCAGTGGTATAGAAATTTGGAATTGTAATTGTATATTGCAAATTGGTAATTTTTATGGGGTTATTGGAGATAAAAAAATGTGGCTAGTGGAAATTGGAGGTTGGTAGGATAAAGGTTTGGATTTTAGGGATGGGACTGATGAAAAATAAAAGAAAGATGAAAAAGCAACATGTGATAATAAAATTTCACATAAACTTGAAATTTTTTATATCTTGACAGTCATCAATTGTGGAAAAGTTACGATTTACGATTTCAATGTAATTTTTTCAGTAAATTTTTTATCTTCAAGCGTTCATTAATT
Source organism: Platygaster orseoliae (assembly GCA_030522825.1). Taxonomy (NCBI): domain Eukaryota; kingdom Metazoa; phylum Arthropoda; class Insecta; order Hymenoptera; family Platygastridae; genus Platygaster; species Platygaster orseoliae. Next base: position 3,042 of record JAPYZL010179972.1, read on the forward strand.
TTTGAAAATAGAGAGTGTAGAATAATGAATGGATAATTTAATTGGATAAAAGTTTTTAATCGTATATGGATATTGAAAATTAGTGATTGTTATGAAAAAGTTTTATAAACAAAAATAGGAGCATTGCAATCGTAGCTTGTAGAATAGAAGATTGAATTTTAGGGATGGAACTGATTAAAAATAGAAAAACTATTGCAAGGCAACTTGTGATGATAGAAATTCTCACATACATGAAATTTTTTATGTTTGCACAGTCATCAATTGTAGAATAATGATGACTAATGGTTTAAACATTTATTCAGCATTGCTTTTATTGTGCACTACACAATTTTGAACATTTAAAATAAAGACAATGACTAAATTTCTAAATTTCGAAAATTATTGCATAAAAATTCCTGATTTTTCAAATTTATAGTACAAAATAATATGTAAATTGTTTTATGTACAAATTTATAAAAATGTGCACATTCAACAACAGCCTAAATTTTTGAATACGATTGGGTGATTCATTAAAAATTTAGAAAACTTAGCTATTCGTTGGTGAATGTTTTTTTGAAATATTTGCTAGCATCTAAAGAAAAAATTTGAGTTACTAAAAAATTCTATATAGTGTAGTCAAAGTTCTAGATATTATTGAAATTTGGATGAATTGTCCTGATAATTAAAATAAATAATATTATAAATTAATAAACTGGTTAAGATTTTTGTCAGAAATATTAGAAAATGCAGAAAAATTGGAAACGTTCGAATTAAGGTAAATGTCAGAAAATAAAAAATTTAGTATAAAGTATATAGGTATAAGTATACAGGATCTCCAGAAGTTGATAGACCTCATAGTCGAACACAGCGAGAAATATGGACTATTCATAAACACAACGAAAACGAAACTACTTGTATTTTCCAAGAAACACCAACCCGCTCAGCTAATCATTAACGGAAGTAACGTGGAGCAGGTGTCACGTTACAAGTACCTTGGTACTATTGTCACTAGTCAACACAAACCAAAGATAGAGATCAGAGCACGAATAGAGCAAGCAAGAAGTATATTTGTGAACATGAAGAAGTTCTTTACAAGATCGGACCTGAGTTTGGAGCTACGAACTCGCATGATTAGGTGCTATATTTTCTCTGTATTGTTGTATGGCTGTGAGAGTTGGACCTTGGATCCAACAGTAGAGAAAAGATTAGGAGCCTTCGAGATGTATCTGTATCGTCGCATACTGCGCATATCATGGAAGCAGAAGATAACCTACGAAGAAGTCCTCAGTCGCATGAAGAAGAAGAAAGAACTCTTCATAACAGTCAAAGAAAGGAAAACTCGCTACATCGGTCAGATGATGAGAGGCGCGAAGTATGAAATTCTGCGGTTAATTATCGAAGACAAAATCCAAGGGAAGAGGTCCATCAGTAGGCGGCAAAATTCCTGGCTGAAAGATCTAAGAAGATGTTTCGATTGCTCTTCAGTGGACATATTTCTCATGGCTGTGTCAAGAACTATGTTAGCCAATTGGATCGCCAAATTTCGAGAGGAGACGGCGTAACAAGAAGAAGATATAGGTTATCGAAATTTCAAAAATTTAAATAACTCGGTAATCAATCGAATGCTATAATAACTCTTCAAAAAACTGAAAATTTTTAAAATAACACAAACTGCATAATTACTCTGAGTCGAAAAAACGGTTATACCGTTAAAGCTATAAGAATTGTATAAACTTCCAAAACTCTCAAATACTGTTAAAATTACTCGAAATGCAACAAAATATATTTTTACAGTGATAGATTCTGACACTAATAACCTAGTTTTGCAAACTTGCTAAAATTATGAAAAATTTTAAGAAGCTATCGAAAGTGAGGATGTTTTGCACATGTAAAAAAATACAAGAAACTGCTTCTAAAACTCCATTTACCTTCAGTCCTAAATGTCGTTTTTCAAAATCATAGAATTTTCCATAGAAAACATTTATTTTTAGTAACATGATACATAAAATTTTAGAGAGGTAGATACTCATTCAAAAAAATTTTTTTTAAATAAACGTTTCTCAGTTTCAAATTCTTATTACAAAACTTATTTCCAATGTTCGATTATCACGAGTACTACGTATTTGAGTTGCAAAAAAAAAAAAAAAAAAAAAAAAAATTGGCATGTAAAACAAATTTCACCCACAAACATTCGGTATTTTAAGTTTTGCAATATTTAATTTCTCAAATTTTTTTGATTTCAAAGATATTAACGTGTTCAGAATTATATTTCTAAGCGCTTTTTATTTTCTGCGAGAAAAGAACATTTTCAGTATATATCTTGACTGCAACAGCGTGAGGTGACGTACATATACATTTAATCATCTCCAGCGTTGCGAGGGTAATTATCAATCTAATAACGAATCCAACTTTTCAATGTGTAGGTTCATTTATGATACTTTTCCAAGAATCTACTTTTTTCTAACGAAAAGTGATATCTTTTTCTAATTAATACATAAAAAACTTTATTTACAGTTGATACCAAATAGTGATTAGTCTTTCCCTTCCTAATAGAAAAAAAATAACATTCTCTGTCATAATGAAAGTGCTCTGTCATTAATTCGAATCAGTAATATTGGTTAATCCTCGGAGTCAAATAATCAAAAGTCATTCATCCACACAGAGAGAAATATTTGTTTATAGCAAACATTCGTTTAGTAAAATATGAGCTCGGTAAAGTTTTGGGTAGTGTGACCAAAACTTTGGGTATGATAACCAAGTTATTGGTTATTGCAACTAGAGGATCAGTCATGACAATTGAGCATTAGCTGCTATAACAGAAGTTTTGGTTGTCATAACTAAAGTTTTAGTTGTAGTACCCAAAACACTGATAGGTTCATATTTTACTAAATCAATGGTTGCTGTAACCAAACCATTTATCTCCGTGCAGCATTATTTTTTATATTTTTTTACAATCTTTGAACCTTTTTTTTCTCGGTCGGTAAATTATATTTAAAAATAATAATTATACAAAAAAAGCAAATTATAATTTTCAAACTGAATTTCCATATATTCCTTACTCACATACATCATTACGTATATTACATTACTCGCATACATTGATGGCTTTACGATGTATGTGTGTAATGAAGATATGGAAATTTAGGTTTTTAAATATATTGTTTGTTTTATTTATAAATAATAATTTAGACCAGAATCTTCTCCTGAGAAGGATCGTGGAAAAAAAATGGTTGAAAGCTTTTTAAAAACAATAAAGAATAATCAACAATGCTGTACTACTGACTTTTAATTGTTTGATTTCGAGGATAATTTGATAATACTGACTTCAACTTATTCTCTGTTTCTAACACTTTTCTGTTTTACTTTTTTACAGTTTACTTTGAGAAACTGTATTTATTTATGGTGCACTCTTTTCTTTTTGGTCAATTAGGACTATTTTCCTTTTCGTGAAATAAATCAAAATTACCTAAATGATCATTATAAGACTCCTCACGAAATCGGTCATTTTTGAAATACTGGGGACCGTTTTCATGATTAGGTATCGCTCTCGAAAGCGGCGCTGGTGTGCTCTTGAAGATGACGTCACAAACACGTCATCAGCCTCCCGATCAATGACGCGCGACCTTGCTGACGCTGCCGTTACCCCCCTCCCCCCTTCTCTTGCACCGACCCAAGAACCCATGGGTTAAAGGGGCGGTGGCTGTTTCTCTGCAACCTGGCAACCCTGTCTATATTTATATTCTTTCTCGCTATTTTCCCGCCGTTCACAATTTTTCCATTTCACCTATTTTCACCTGACTCTAATCTGTGACCGGTTTTTTTTAGAGACATACTGGAATTTGCAGGTGCAGAAATTATTTCATGTTGTCGACGAATATAGGGTGAAAAACCGAAAGTTACTTCCCGTAAAGTTACGCGTAAAATATTGTCTGAGAGTTGCATAGTCTACTATTTTATTGTGCTTTCACGTGATGTATGTCATATGGTTAGATTTTGTGATTGAGAGGAATAGTATGTTGAGTTACTAGTGAAGAAAATTTCATTTTTGGAATCTAATGGCTGCAGTTAAAAAATGCAGGTTTTGAATAAGTGTAAAGTCACTAACATGATTTTTTTCTGAAACAATTCTGTACTACGATTGTTCAGAAAATTAAATAATTTACATAACTAAATCCTAAAGCAGGTTATGCAAGTAACTTTATTCAATAGAAGTTCATTATTCAACAAATTGCGAAATGAACTCCAATGCAGCAATGTGAAAAAGGATCAACAGCATCATCGTGGAAAATTTTTTTATATTATTTTGCGAAAAAATATTTTTTTTATAAGCGAATTACGAAAGAATTTCTGCTATTTTCTGATAAAAACCACTGATTTGGCAGCAGCTTCTCGATTTTGTGCTGAATTTTCCGTTAAATGAAACATGACGCAATTAATGCACGACCAATATCGATACTGTGGTGAATAAACATAGAATGCCCTCTAATATAGCTACTTTCCTTGAGGGCATGAAACATTGAATCAAAATAGCTTATGGTGAAATATGATTACCCTCTAGCACGCTTCTTGCACTCAATGACGTACTCTCCGGAACGAAATTATGGAGAGAATCATCGTTGTGATGTAAATTGATATTCTGCAAACGTTATTGCATAACTAACATATTGATCAGTAATTTTCTTTATTTGAAATGTATTTCATGTAATAACAATAATGGAATTTATGTAATTTCCATACGCTAACGATTTTATTCTAGTGAATGGCAATTATTAATTTTATGGAAGTTTAGTCAGAAATTTATTTGTAGTGAATAATAGCTGAAGTGTTGACTAAATAATTTTAATAAGTTTTCCATGTACTCGATTTTTAATTCAAAAATGACAACGTCTGAAAATTTTTCGAAAAAACGAGTGAGGCAAACTCAAGAGAATGCAGAAAATATGCAAATGATACCAGACATCAAATTTTATTAACAAATTGTATTAAAATTTCATTTGCTTTTTCTTTCCATGATTACAAATAGATAAACATTAAATAATTAGTCTCATTCTTAATTGAAATCGATAATTACAATTTACTATGGAAATATTATAAATTTTCTCTCATTTGAAAAAGATCTCAGGTAGTTCTTCACGATTGTTTACTACTTGATCAAGTCTTTCTAGAAGTGCAAGCTCATCGCATTCGGTATTTATTTGTTATAGTCTTGTGACATCAATTCCCGAAACGTACGGCGTCATAAAAATGCTATCTGAAAACATCCCAACGAAGAAAATGAAATTTAAAATATACCCCCGAAAATGCCTGTCACGTTCAAAAGAGTTACTTCCGAAGCTTTGCTTGCATCTTTGGGTCGACACGCTGTGAATTTTCATTCTGTACCCTGACCCGAGCTGATTTTCCTTACCCTAAAAATCACACGAAATGCCGATCGTATACGTGAAAAAATTGCACGTCGTCCAACTCACATGGCGGAATTTTCGTGTCCTGTTTTCCAAAGTGTTGCTGAGTTAGATATTATCAGAGAAATGTTTCAATTTATAGTGTCGAATCTGAAAAATTACACCAGTTCCATTTCGAATACTTGAGGAGGGGCTCGAATTCAAAACAACTTGGAGTGGGAATATTTTTAGTGAATATAAATGATCTGAAACATTGCTAAAATTATAAATGGCAGAAAAACAATTTTGCGAACAATCTTAAACAGAATTTTAATGTAGGTATGTGGTGTATTTATTTTTCGTCTTATTATAAATAACTCAATGAAAATATTTCAACTTCCTCCTTTAAATACTTCACACCCCCTAAGATTCATAAAACATTTATTTAAAAAAGGTTGGAAAATTCTATGCACCATATTTTACCTCTTTCAATTATTGGGGCTAATTTAATAGTTCGAATTCGTCCAGTGACGTTTGTCTTTTTTGTCATGATTTATTAGCATTTGCTCTGATCGATCAATAGACACGCTGACTTGATTGGGAATATTTTTTTCGTACATCGCACACAGTTTGTCGCGTTGCGGCACAATTTTGAATGGCAAGCGCGTCAATCAACGAGGACCGCAGTTTCAATATTTACGCACCGTGCCAGTTAGTTGATAACAATTTTGGCACGTCGAGAAATGCATTGAAATTAGTAAAACACAGAATGTCCCTAGCATCATGAATACATGTTTGACGACATCCGTTTGTTTTTTTAACTCGACAATTTAGCAAATTGAAACGAAAAAACGAGGAGCAAATTGTGATAAAGTAATTTTCGTAAACGTTTTGTTGTTGAAAAAAATGATAAGTTGAAAATGTGGAATACGAAAATCAAATTCACTCTTGGGGAATAAAGTTTTCCAATTGTGAAAATTGTCAATTAAAATTTCTTTAGGAATTCCTAGAAATTAGGGTTAGACGTTGCAAGCTCATTTGATTTCAAGAGAGAAATTGTAACTTCCTGAAAGATCATCGAAAATTAAAGTGTCAATTACAATTCATTGTTTACAAAAATTGTTTTCAAGTCAGTTTTTTGAATGAAGGAAGAAAATATTGTTTAATCATGATTTTTTCTAAGAAAAAAATAGAAAAAATTTCACTATTCCACATACAGGAATATATATAAAATTTGAGGATTTTATCATTATAATAATTTTTTATAGATCACGTATATGTTTTATTTTTAATTTGTAAAACTTGATATGACTTGGTTTTTTGAATGCGTTTTTTTATCGTTATTGTCGATCTTTTATTGTTCATTTGTTGTTACATATGAATTATTTTGCTTCTGTTTTTGTAATAAAGGGTTACTCTACCATCTTTTCAAGATTAAAAAACATCAATTTTTTAATAGAAAAATTTATTGAAAATGTTCAGTCTTTTTATACATGAAAGAAGAGGTTTAAGACTTTAAAAAAATGTTTTTCATTTTAATTTTGTGTGGAACATCTTGCCGATCTAGCTGCCTAAAGTTGACCCTGCTGAAAACTGGTTGACGAGATATCTCCACTTTCAAGAGCCTGAAAGCAAAAAGTTTATGATATTCTTAAAGAGAAACCTTGCCGCTATAGCCGGTACTTCAATAAAAAAAATTCGATCAAAAATAACAAAATGGTTGGCATTTGAATGTTTTAAACGCTTTTTTTCAACCTATATTGTTAAAAAAAAATAATAATTAATATTTATAATTCTGATACCGGCTATAGCTGAACATGTCTAAAATATTCCCTCAAAATTTGAGCTCGATCGTGCGAAAAGTTTTTTCTAAATCATGTCAACCAGTTTTCAGCAGGGTCAACTTTAGGCAGATAGATCGGCAAGATTTTCCACACAAAATAAAAATGAAAAACGTTTATTTAAAGTGTTAAGCCTCTTCTTTAATGTATAAAAAGACTGAACATTTTCAATAAATTTTTCTATTCAAAAAATGGATGTTTTTTAAACTTGAAAAGATGGTAGAGTAACCCATTAAGTGTAAGACCGTTGAATTTCGCTTTAAATTAATTGATAAATTGAAATAAAAGGATAATACATCAAAATCAATAAGGAAAAATTAAATAAATATATTTAATCTTGAACTAGGTGAATAAATAAATTACCTTCGGAATAATCTATCATAGGAAAAAAAATTCCTTTTCCATCATAATGCACGAATAAGGAAAATAGTAACTTTTTAATAATTTGAAATTCACAGTAAATATGACATAATATAGAATAATTGTTTCTGGAAAGTTTGTTGAAAAATCATAAAAGAAAGAAATAATGACTTTAGAGGCTTGAAAAGTTCAATAATTTTCATGCTTTTTAATCTACGAGTTCGATACGCTAAAGTGAATAACATATCAGAAAAAATATTCGAATTTGCAAATTTGGATGTTGAGTTGAAAGAATTTAAAAATTCGATAACATTCAGTTTAAAAAAATTGTTTTGGAAATTGAAGGGGTTTTTAATCATGTAATTTTGAAACTCGTATGCAATAAGTATGATCAATTGAATTATTGAAACCAAAGATTGAAATTATGAGTTGCTGATAAATTTTTATATCACAAAGTGTTTCTACAAATAACAATGTTAAAGTTAATTTTACTTGAAGAAATAAATAAAAATTAAATTTAAAAAAAGTTATAAAACAAATTTCAGCTGTTTTGAATTTTTTTGGGCAGGAAGCAGGATAAGTAGCAATAAAAAACTTTTTATTCGTTGAAAAAAACGTTTATTATACATTGTTGTTAACTTGATCCTGTTTACAGAAGTATACGCGTGTCGGTGTTACGTGGATAAATTTTAAATGTTTATAAAAATCACTGTTGGTAAAAACTCGTGATCGTTTCGTTATCTATGTTCACTTCATTATCATTTTTTCCATGTTCAGATCAATAAACAAATGCGATGCAAAATTTTTTCAGTTAATATTAAATGCTAGTGTAAATTGGCAGTTTTGAGTTCATTCGTTAATTCAAAATGAAAAAATTTCGTCTTACCGTAGAAATATTATTCATCACTTTTGATAATCACACTTAAAATCTATACGCCCTAAAAATTTAGACTTAAAAACATTATGATTTGTTACGTTTGGTAGAGCTGAATAAACTGAATTGAGAGTTGCTTTTTCAGAGACATTTTCTTTTGATGTTGTACAGACTGAAGTTTTTTTATGCTTTTTTGTTTAAATTTGTAATAACATAATTAGAATAAATTGTTAGTTACGACTCGCAAATACTTTTGCAGTGAAATGGAAATATTCACTAAATAATAAACACATCTTTTGTGAATTTGATGATCCCAGTGAAATTTCAAGCTCGTTAAAAAAGTTCCATGAAGGGAATATTTTTAATTAATTTTAAGCTTTACTTCCCGAATAAACATATTGAAAAACATGTGCAGGCTTTTATTAAATGAATGTTACATTTTTTGTGTACGTTTTGTAATAAATAATGAGAGCTAGAGGAAACTTTATTCCACTCGTCATTGCTAACGTTTGAATATATTACATCAAAACTCATGTTTTTAAATTTGTCACGTACTGTGTAATATTATTAAAATTTTTTCAATGGAAATAAACTTAATATATTTCAGGAAATACCAATCACTATTCATCTAATTTTCGTTAGACATTTGAAATAATGAAATTTTATTCATAAAAAAAATAATTAATTAAGAATCAAGGAAAAATTATAACTTATAAAAAATCTTTAATATTGTCTAAAAATATTTTATCTTGCAAATACAACTAGAGTTAAATTTGAAATAAAATATTTATGAATGATATATTTCTTTATTTCGGGGTTTAAAGTTTAATTTTTAAAATTACTTCAATTTTTCAGAATATATAAAAGATCACTCATAATTTATTGAAAAAGTGCATTGTATATTTATGATGAATTAGAGAGATTCAGAATCATTTCTTTTTTTCGTCATTTTGAAACTACTGGACCAGTTTTTTTGTCTAAACAAGTAACAACCCTGATTTCAAATAACAGTTTGCTCAATTTTACCATTTATTATAAAATCTATTTCAAACAATAATTCACTGTTCGATATCATTATGTCAGGAATTCGCAGGAACAAACCGCGCTCACACGACGTATATATAACTTCAGGTTCATATAACTTCATATTCGCCCCACTCACGCTTCCATAGTATCTCGTAATTAGACTGCTCTTACATACACGACTATTTTTTTATTGTTAACCATGTACGTTTATAGTATATCAATTCACAGGTAAAAATGTTTCAAACGATTTCCTATAAAATTCGCAGAGTTCTCTGCTTTTCGACTTTTACATCAATACAAAAAGTAAGAACACTGAGCATTATTTGATTCAAAAACTTAACAGTTGTATACATCCTCACACGATTTAATAAATACATAAAAAAATTATCACAAGAATTCAACAAATGTTTACTCTAATGTACAAAACGATCCGATCATCTAATTTGAAAACGTATTTCATAAACGCAACTTATATTCGTAATCTAAAAAGTGAATAATAGTGTACGTTTTTTTTATTACGCCAGTTAAAAATTTTTTTTATTCTCGAGATATCTTTTAGCGTCTTCATCACATGTATCTTTATATTAAATACTTTTCCATATTTATTTGTAAGACTAATACCATATGAAAAAATTCGTCGACGATATGATAGATTTGCTTCTCCTAATATTTGACTCTTTCATTCCGGCAAAATGTCCAACTCCAAACAAATTTCTATCGTCATAAAAAAAATGTTCATCAATTAAATTGACATTTCTGGAAATCCGAAATGAATGTCGCATTGTTGTGTATTTACACTAGTTCCATGTAAATTTTGGGATTGTCTTAAAAACCGCGGTTTGGAAAATTACAGGAAAGTTGTGAAAAAATTCAAGTAGAATCAGTTTTTTTATGGTGTGTAACATCAATAATAAAACTACTTTCTGCCGAAGCTCGTGCAATCGTTGCACGAGTCTTGTCAGCGTCTCGACGCATCAGCATTCAGAACATTCTCATCCATAACCTTTAATAAATATCTGTTTAGCAATCACTCGCACGTTTATTTCTTGCTGAAAAAGATCCATTTAAACTCAAAAAAAATTTTTCTCAAATCATGTGGTAAAATATATTAGTTTTCATAATGACTCGTAGCTGCTAAAGTCGAAAAGAAGGTAAATTTGTAAAACAGAAAAATATTTTGTTGAAGGATAGTATAACTTGCAATTCATTATTGCTTGCACATTAAAAACTCATAAATTTTGAGTCACGGAATCTGACATACACGTACAAGTAATATAAGAATTTTACCGACCGTAATTTGTTACTGACAGTCGGTAAGTAAGGGCGCAACAATGGACTTTACCGATAAGTTTTCATCATCGTAAAAGTACTTCTTCTAATAACAGTGTAAACTTAAAAATACGAAGCACATTTAAAGTCCTAATCAAATTTAAAAAACTCAATGATAGTTATATTTTGTTAAACGGATCTTTTCGAGTAAGAATTCGAAACTTATTTTAAACAACACGCGAAATTCCATATCATTTTATACACAACTCCTCACCTCAACCCATAATCATTATTATAATCGTCGTCCAACGTAATAAGAATATGCTGAAATCTTTTGGTTTGGGAAAATCGTATCCTAAATCGTTTTGGCAAGTTGCAATTATTGTTATTGTTTCGATTGTGTAAACTATGGTTTAGCATGCGCCTTTCCCGTTGGGATTGAACTTTGCTTGCTTTGTGGAAAACATGAATTTTTCTTTATTTACAATATACAAGTAAAAATGTCGTTTTTCCTGAATCTGGAACAATTTATTTTTTAAGATTTTTTAATGGATTTCGAATATTTCAGAGAGTTTTAATGAAGGAAAAAATTTTTGATGCGTTTTTTTGTTCAGGTTTGCAGATATTTGTTGATTATGAAAAGTGATAAACTGTAAGTTATTTTTTGATTGTTGTTGAATGATTTATGAGCTGTCTCTGAAATTTAGTAAAATCTCACTGTTCCAGATTTCGGGAGTATCGAGTTACCTTATGTTTCTACCTTAGTGTACATTAGAATCGCGCGACAGCACGTTTGGCGACTCTCGAGCACAATTTTGGCACACTATAATTAATGACATCTATTTCATATTCGATCAGTCTTTGGAACATGAGGAATCATGGAAAAGTAAATCGATTGTTATTTTATTTTTTATTTTTGAGTTTAATTGCGTATGTTCGTCCGAGCACGATGATTTTTCATAACTGGACTATCCAGAAATAACTGAACAGGTAACTAACTGTATTTTGATTTGTGCAATGTTAAAATTGTAATTAATGATTCCCTCGAATTTAAGTTGAAATATTTTTTGAAAAAAGGGAAGATTTCTATTTATTGAAAGTTGAATAATATGTAACATTTTGTAGGCATTTAAAAACATTTTTTTCCTCGGAATATTTTTTGTGTAAATTTTTGAGTTTTAAGTTTTCTTTGATGAAATGCGAAATTTTTACAATGTTGTAATGGCTGAACGAATTTAACCGATAGTTTGAAGACAAGAAACGAAAAATAAGTTTTTTATCTATTTACCTTCAAAAGATAAAAAAAACCTGAGAAGTATGAAAAATAAAGAGTTTTTCAGTAACTTTATGGAAATAATTCTACGAGAAAGCATCTGAAAAAATGTATTGCGTAACAAATATAATAACTTTTTCGAAAACGCCATTTTTCGGGAAAAATTTTCGTTGGAAAAATGTCAATTGAAAAAGTTTACTTTGGGAAAAATGTACTATAGATATTGGGATTGCATTAGACCTGCCAATCGAAGCATGTTATTTAAATTTAATACTATAATTGAAAGCTTGTAAATAAGCAATAAGATTGTTTTTTATAGATTTTTTATGAAAAAAATTAATTGCGCCAAGCAACACTTTGGTAAAAATCTAAAATGATGGTTAAAAAAAATAACTGTACAAAAAAGTGTAGTCTGAAAATTCCATTTGAAAAAAATGTACTTTGGAACAACTTTATAGCATGGAATGAGAAAAAGGACCTGAGAACCAAACTCATTTGGGCCTACTTTCTTGTTAAATAATGTACCCAATCGAGTTTGATCCTTAGTTTTCTCGTTCCACGTCACATGTATATTTGGAAAATGTTTCTTCGGAAACTGTTCTTTGGGAATTTTCATGGGAGACCGTGGTGAGTTGAAACGTTTTTCGTATTTTATTTTTCTCATCTTAACTGACAACATTTTCCTTGGTGAAAAATACGTTGTTTTGATGTCTATACCTTTAGTTACAACTGTGAATTTTTGAGAAAGCTACAATAAATTACAGGCATTACTGTATTCGTTGAAGTAAGTGAAAAAAATTGTTCCAACAGTCTCTAAGTACGGGGTGTGTTGAAACAATGATGGGGTAGATTGAAACATACATGAATGCTCATAAAATAATCGAATGTGGATAGAAACTTCATGCTTGGTTCGTGTTTTAATTGTAACTGAGTTTATTAACAAAAACAATGTTTGCCATTTTGTCATTCATCGAGGAACGTTAATTTTTTTTTTTTCTTTGCAAGGCCTGCATTTTTTCATACTGCAGAGTAACTTTTACGGGAGAATCAGTGAAACCAGCGGTTTGTTTTCTATAAAAAAATGTTCTAGAAAATTTTCGAGAGTGGTCCAACTGGCCCCAAACGTAACTCACGACAATTTTTATAATAAAACCAGTAAAAATTGAGGTAAATAATTAGGTGGTTTTTGTATCTTAGAGCCTATTCAATCTGCTTTCCAAAATGGTATCACTTCACGAATCCAGGTATTTTGTAACAACTATAGAACGAAAATTCTGAGATGTCGAAAATTCACTTACTCAATTATGAAAATATAAATATTTGCCTCCAACACGAGACAATAACAAAAATAACTTATGACAAGTTGCTTCTTTAGCACACTCATGATATTTACTACACATGGCGACACTTACTCTAAAATTTTTGAAATTATTCAATTAATTAAACTCATTAATTGTTCCAATTCACCCTGGTTTCCTCTACTACAATCATTAAGAATCGATTACCGTCCATTTTCCCGACTGCAAAATCCCGATAGATCTTTTTTCCGAGAGACCCTTTTCTCGACAGACCATTATCCCGACAGACTATGATCCCGACAAAAATCTTTTTTTTTTTAACGGAGACGCTCGCTTCAGAGATACTCATAATTTAATTTTTTTTGCAAAAATAAACTTTTTTCGCAAAAGACAATGAATCAGAGCAACATTTACAAAAATTTCATCAAAAATTTCGTAACTACGAAAAACTACTCAAAAACAACTAAACTGTCAAACAACGGTTGCTAGGAGACTATTATCTGCTAGTTAAGTTGTATTAACAAAATCAAAATATACTGAGAAGGAAATCGAAATTGGAAGGGATTTAAAATTCAATTGATTCGGTCTAATATTTACGATGTAACCGAGATCTCAAGTTACATAAAAAATTTGAGAAAATTTGAGTGGAAATATTCGTGGAACTTACGATTCGACAGAAAAAAAACAATCTCGTTGATCTCAATTTTTGAAATAAGATATTATTAGGATACAATTAACGATACAATAAACTTTTCATAACAAAGGTTCGTAAAATAAAATCATAATTGATTGTATAATATTTTATAATTCAAAAATAATATGCATTAAATGTATATGAAATTAAAGATATATATTTAATATTATAAATAATGAATATTAATTAAAATTTTATAATTGAGGGTCCGGATGCAATAACGACACTTGCGCTCGAAAACGCGTGGGAGTATTGTTCGCGCAGTGATGTTACGAGTCAAAATTAAAAGTCCGAATTCGGAAAAATGAAAAATACCACTCGGTAGCTTTTGTAAAATGAATTCATGTTCTCGTTAAATAAAATTAAGTCTGATTTTTTTTTTGAAACGAAAAATCCATGTTTCGTAAGACTTACAAAGCATTACTTACTTACTTTTAAAGTATCAACATAATTTTTGTTTACTTTTGTTCATAATCGCTTGTCATAATCTTAAGTGTATTGTCGAACTTTTTAGATAGTTTGAGCTCTCTAAAACTATTCTTCATACAAAAATGAACAGGTTGAACACAAACGCGCAGCGTGAAAAACGTTGTCGGGAATTCGGTGTCGGGAAAAAGGTCTGTCGGGTAAAAAGCCTGTCGGGATTTTTCAGTCGGGAAAGTGACCGTGAACCTTAAGAATCGCATTAGACTCGTCAATCGCTGAAAAATTTAGCGAGAACAACGTGAAGCAGTGCTCGAGAGTCGCTGATCTTTGATCATGTGACGTACTCAGGATTGATGGATTCTCGTTTGAAAAGGTGTCCGGGCGAAACCGGGGTCCAGGGCACCGCGACGTCGAGGCTGTCAAAGTTTTCCAGCCGAGAACTCCCAGGGGGTGAATCGGCGAACGTTACACTGCGTCGTGGAAGTGAACGCTGGGGCGGCGGCGGGGGCGTGGGCACCGAAATCGCTGGTGAGATACCCGGTAGATTTACACTTGAGTGTGGGTGTTGCTGTGCACTTGGTCGGCCTCGGCATTGCCTATCGCATTCGCTGGGGTATAATACTGAAACGAGCATTGAAAGATTCTTCAAAATCGTCCTTTAGGTTATATCCTTCATACAGATTTTCAGTGCGAACGTGAAGATTGTTAGAGAATGTGATAAGGGTGGAATGAGTAATTCATAAGTAGAGGTTGAGAAGTTCTTACGCCATTTTTGTCGTCGAGAGAAGTTGTTGAGGAGTCATTAGAATTTTTTTGTAGTTTTTTGATAGAATTTATTCGGCTTTTTGTGTTTGTTAGATTTTTTTTTTTTTTAAGTTTTTCGATGAATAAGGTTAAATTCAATTTAATCGAATGAAATCAAAGTTTCAAATCAGAATAGTTTTGAAAATTTTTTAGATTTTTATCTGATTTACTCAGATTTTTTATCAGCTATGACAATTTATTTATGTGAATTGATAAAAAAAATTTTATTAGATAAAATTAAAAATATTAGTATAACTAAAAATGAGGTAGAGTTTATTTGAATTTCTTGTAACTCATCTGGTTCGTGGAATTTTTTTACTTTGTGTACACATGGAATAATTTTTGTTTACATGGATTTCAAGATAAATTTTGTAGACAAGATTGTATTGAGAGTGATTTGATCTATTAGATATGATAATTTTTTTACTCTGATTTGGTAAAATTTACGAGTACTGAAGACTACTTGATCTTTGAAGTAAGGAAACATGATACATTTTTACGAAGACTTTTCAAAAAAAGTCTGTAATTAGTTTAGGAATAAGGAACAGAAATATCTCGAATTCCAAAAAAATACTTTTAACTGTTAAAAATTTAGTCAATAATCAAAATCAGAAAATTTTCATGAATTATTTTAAAATGATATAAAATTATAACTGTTATTCTGGTAATTGTATATCAAACTTTCTATATCTCTTCTTTCTTGCTTCTGGTAAGTTTCATTAATAACTAAAATGTTTCAATGCGTTTAAACATATTAATTTTGCACAAACATTACAAAAAATTGAAAATTTCTCAAGAACTGCAGATCGGATGCATATTGTTTGGATTTGTTTAAACATTTTTACTATTAAAGGGGGTAAACTATTATAATCTTTGGAAAATATTTTGCAAAAATTTTTCAAGTTTTTGTAAACTTGAAGAATATTTTGGAATTGGTCAAAACTGTCAGATACAGAATATATTCCAAATTCGTTAAAATTTTTTCAGCTGTTATTAAAACTGATAACAATATACAAAATATTCTAAAGTGATGAATAAAATTAAAAAAACTTTTAAATTGATACACTATATCTTCAAGATTTTAAATTATAGTAACTGATAGAGTTAAATTGAAAAGTAAACCAGTAAAAAAACAAAATATTGAATCTCATATTTATTTGTTCCTTCTTCACTTTTTTATCTTTCAGCCTACATATTAATAATCGTAAGTGTTAAAACTTTTTAAAATCCCTATGTCGAGATTTTATGAAAACTTGTGAAATTTCTATGCATTTTGAGACTATTTTGGACTAATTATAAGTAAACAGATTTCCAAAAATTTTATGAAATATGTACCTCTCCTAACTTTTTTAATTTTTAAAACATCTAAACTGCAAACTGTAATAAATATCCTTTGAACTCTATCGATAGTTTGAAATTTTTCAAACTCTCACAACTATAAAAACTGTAAAATTTGATCAAAGGACCGTAAAAAGTATCTTAAATTGTGTCGAGCTGTGAAAAATCCTACAAACAGTTGTTGTAATATTGAGAAAAACAGTCAAACCGTCTTAACAATTGCAAATATATATATATATATATATCTTCGTAAACTTTGAAGAAATTGCATGTTCTGTATGTTTACAAACAACATATAAATACTTTTTCTTGTAAACATGTTGCACATTAATTTTGTAAAAAATTTTTTCCCTCGTATTCAAGATAAAATAAATGTATGAAAAGTGTGCTGCATATGTGAAAGTTTCTTCTTTAAACAAAAATTCATACAACTAAACTTATTCCTAGAATATATTAATGTAAAACACATACAGAATAATAGCATACAGAAAAAAAGACATATTGAAATCTTAAAATAGAATTTCGTATATTAGAAGCTGAGTTAGAATGTTTAACTATTCTTACATCGATTTTCATTAGGCAAAAATCACATTATGCAATTGTTCATAACATACGTACAAAAAAAGTTATTCAATATTTATCACAAAATTAATTCGCTGTTTACCATTAAAAATTTGTACGTGATCAAATTCAAATGCAGAATAAATTTTTTCATTGTGGGAAATTGAAAAAAAAAACACGGATTTGAGTCGAATTAATTTGATATTTCGAGCAGTTCGTCTCACGATTTATAATTTATAGATTTTCTCGTTCCATTAATTCAGAAGCCATTCGCTTTGACAACATTAATTACCACAGAAACATGCTTTCAAAGGAAAATTTAACGAGCAAAAAATCTTGGCAGTTATGTAGTTAAAGTAGAATCAACTTCAAATATGAATGAAATGGTTGTTTTAAAAAGTTGGAATTTGTTTCAAGTAAAGAAAAAAATTCCATAACTTTTTTAATTAACAAGTCTTAATTTTCATGTATTTAGATATGGCTTTTTTTAGTAGTGGATTCACTTTTTTTCGCATTTTTCAAATGCAGTAATTACTTCATGCTCTGTATGACTTTTCATGGCAATTTATGGCAATTTCATGGCAAGAACATTATTTATAGTGATAAAAATATTATACAACATTCGAGAGTGCTTAAGTAAGAAAAAATTATCATGCTTATCTGACATGCTTAGCTTCAACCCTTTTTGAAATAAGTTTCATTAATTTCATGAAAATTATTGAAAATTTGTCAATTATCACTCACATCCAAATTTCATGTAATTTTTCAGGGCAAAAATATGTCAGTAAGTGTTTCTGTGAAAAATTGAAGTAAACTAATGTTTTTAACTAGTTTTTCATGATTTATCTCAAATTTATAAAAATTATCTATAAGTAATTTTTAAACTAATTTATTCTGATGAATTAATCATGAAATTTATCATTTATTTCCAGAATTGTTGTTTTTTTTTTAATTAAGAGATAAGTATTCTTTAAATGCAAAACAATTTAAAGTTGCAGTATGAACATCCTGAATCGAACGAAGTTAAACATAAAAATACATTGCTTATCACTCATGAGATGTTTTTTATTTTTGTATTCATTTTTTTTTTTGTATTATTTTTATTTATTTTCTCATTTATCAACTTTTTTTATTTACCCTTGATCATTCAAACTATAGTTAACAAAAGCATTTGCCATATTGTGAGAAAAAAAGTACTAAGCTTGAATTATTTTCGAAGGTTATTCCCTTTTTTCATATTTTGTCAATCTCGAAGAATCCTCACATGTAATCTTCATGAACCTGCCATTTCAAAGAAAGTCGAAAACTCTCTGAACTCTACCCAGAGGCGTCGACAAAAAAATTTTTCAAGGGGCAGAGGTTCATTAGGAACATATTTATATTTTTTTTAGAATTTCATAACTTTAATCTCATACAATATGGTTTCAAAAGTGTGGTTTTCAATTTCTTTTGAGTTCAAGCATTTATCAAATTCAAATAATATTTAATTAAGATAAATTTAGGATGATTATAAATAATTCTTAGTGTTTCTATAGATCAATATTTATTTTTATATAATTTGATGCTCCAGAAATATAATATTTAAACAGTTTTGCTACTGTTACACATTTTTTATAAAAATCTTTCGTATTTTAAGTATTTTATAGACTTCTGAGATTCTCGCATTTGTCGTTACTTTCGAAATTTCGTAGTGTATTTCTAAAAATTTTTCTATACATTTTTTTATTGTACGCTACAAAATTGAAAGTTTCATGGATTTAGAGTATTTGAGTTAATTTTTTAGAACACAAGGTACGAATAAACAGTACTTAAAGTATTTAAAAAAATTTTTTTAGCATTCATGCAATTACATTTTTCTTTGTTTTTTCAAAGATTTTGAGAGTTATTTGCTCCCAGATGTAAACTTTTTCAGATATTGAGTTGTTCTGTTGATTTTAATTTTTCTAAATTATTTATTAATTAAATTTATAAACAGATATGAATAATTATTGAACCAAAATAATTATTCTAACTCAAAGAACCAAGTTGAAACAATTTTTTCGGTTTCAGTTTCCTTTACTTGTCTAGCCGAACAATTATAATTGCTCTTCTGTCTACAGAAAATTTTTTTCGAGTTCGAATCACGTTTATCTTCTAGTCAGTTAAATGAAATAATTTATTGTGAATATCGTTAACTTTGGGAACTTGCATAAAACTATATTTTACGTCCTCTCAATTGCAGTTTATATCCAAATTTCTGAGGAATTTCACTTATATTTTTCATTCATTATAATTATTTTTATCAATAACTTTACTGCTATTATCTTTTGAAATTAATTTATTATTTGTTTTTTCATTATTCATTATTTTTCCTTATTTGCATGAGACAATCATCAGTTTTTACTAGGTTCAATGCTGTGTTTCCTCATTTTCCAGATTAAAAAATTTTTCTCGTTTTTAAAAGCCAATATGACGTAATCAAGAACATTTAAACTTTCGTAAATTGGTTAAATTTTACTAAACTTTCGATCCTAATCCAGGATTGTCATCAGTAATGGATTATGTAATAGATGTTATGCTATATGTACTCATTTATAATAGATTCCTGATGAAAATTCTGGATTGAGATAGAAACCTTGAATCAATTAAATGACTTGAAGTAAGTGTCTTTGTTTTTGATTACGTAATATTGGTTCTTAGAGAATGAAAAAAATCATCAATTTTATTCGAATTTCGAGAATGCTTCCATCCTCTGAAATTTCTCTCTGTCTACGCTCTTGACTCTGTTAAAAAAGCCTTTAAAAAACTCCGATCTATTTCAATCATTCTAAAACCATAACTTGCAAATTTTGCATATCACAAGGCAAGTACTCACATATGGTCCCGGGCAAGGCGCATGCACCCTCCGCCTAACTGTGAAGTCCGTACCACTAGAGACAAGAAACAAAAAGTAGAACGAAGCAATAGCACAGCTCTACAAGTAGCTTCGTACACGGCAAAAAATATTTACAGAGATAAACAATGTAACGAAAGGTAACTATGGTTCGCAACGTACAGCCAGTATTTTCGCATTATCCTAATTGTTAACTCTTTCCTCGTCATTTCAACTCGTTCATCTCGTTCACTAATTGCATGCCAAGCGCTCTCTATACATGTAGGTACACCGAATGCTCCTTCGAAACTTCTTTTTCTTTGTACAATTTCTGCGTTTGTAGTAAAAAAAGCTATTTCGCACTCGTTCGCAAATGCTTTTTCCGTCGAATGTTTCGATGATTATTGTTTTTTCGTTGGACTTACCCGTCCATTGTCGAAATCACGTCCACCTATCGTGAGTCGCGCTTTCGCCTTCATCGCGTCAGACAAGGGAATCTGCAATGACGATGCGTTCTTTGACACTATTGATAGAACTGTAATGATAATGACGGTTTTATGGAATCTGGATCCTGAGAATCCAGATCTTTTTATAAAAAAATTAAGATATTGGAAGAGCAGACTTGGAAGAACCTGAATTGGGAATAGTTTGGATGGAGAATGATTGAGATCATGGAAAATGCATAGTATCGGAAAATTTACATTTGGAAATATGAATGTGTGAAATGATCTAGATTAATTTTGAAAATAGCTTGCACATAGATTCAAGAATTAAAAGATCTGTGTCTCTGGAGATCCAGATTACGGCTAATCTACATTGTAAGATCTATAGATCTCTGCGGAGGCGTAGGCAGAGAAAATTTTCGGAAGGTGTTTTTCGAGAAAAATATGTATTTCCTTGGATTTGATAGTTTTGAGTTTTTGACAATCTGGTAACAGGAGTACAATTTTTCAATTTCCGGAATTTCAAGATTTAGAAGCTAAAAAACTTTTTGAATGCTGCGTATAGCGCATGTATAATATAATGAAATAATATTTTTGATATTTTTAAGTCAATGAGTTTCAGAATTTTTAAATGATACTTTTCATATTGTTCATATTTCTCAGTGTCTTAACACAACTCAAAAGTTTTTTATATTTTTTTATTTATTTTTCAGAAAATAATATATGCACAAATTTTAGGTGTTTTAAGATTTTCAGAATATTCCTAACATACGTTATTAAGAAAATTTAAATATGTTTTCTGGTATTATTATAAATTGAGAGTATTTCTATAGATGATTTTGATTTTAAGATTTCGCTTAGTATTCCAAATTTTCACGATTTTAATAAGTTTGATCGATTTTTCATAACACAGTAACTTTTACATAGATTTTCACCATTTTCTTTTTTTTTTTTTTTTTTTTTTTTTTTTTTTTTTTTTTTTTTTTTTTTTTTTTTTTTTTTTTTTTTTTTTTTTTAATTTATATACAAAAATGTTCCTAAATCGAATGCTTTTAAAATTATCGAGAAAATAATTTCTACATAGTTTTTAGGTATATTATACAAGATTTATCATATTTCTTGTATTTTTTAAGTATTTTTTGAATCTCTACTTTTACAAATTCTTACATACTTAAAGGATTTTTTATCTTTTTCTAGTATTAATGGATTTATAGTATTTTTATACATTTCTATATGTTCTTTTGAGAATTTGATGCTCAGAATTCGATGTTTTACAGATTGTATGTTTTTCTTTACATTTTTTAGAGAATATTTCTTCAATAGAATATTCTACTTCCTCTTGCATTTCTTCAGAATTTCGACGATTTAAAAGATTTTCTGCATTTTAATGTAATCTTATCTCAGTTTATATTATTCGATGCTTCCAAGTTTTTCCATAAGATTTTTAACATTTTTGATGATTCAAATATTTTTTTATTAATCAATACTTGGTTAAAACAATTTGTTTAGTTCTTATTTTTACTTTATTTTAGTGAAAAATTTATCATTTGATAATCGTTGATAAAAAAACTTCTGATGTTATTATTATTGTTATTTTCGAGTTAGTAAAATATAGCTTTTTAGATCGTTTATCTTTGAGAACTTATATGAAATAATTTTACATATTCTAAAGATTAAAGTTTGTACATTTAAGAAAATTACGTACATTATTATTATTATTCATCATAAATTTTTTTCGCTATGACTCAAAAAAGTAATCAATTTTGTTAAAATTTTGGAAGGTGTTTGAACCCCCAAAAGTACCTTTGCCTATGAGCCAGTATCTCTAGAAATAAAGATTTTATAATCAAAACAATTTTTTCATCTAAACTTTGAATATTTTTATCCGTCTACTTGTCTTCATACCGTATTTAGAGTTAGTACAGTATAGTAAAAATGGGTTTTTTCGATCATCTATAGTTTTTATATTTATGACAGTTATTTTATTTATATGCTACACTTCTTGCGACAATTTTCTTATTTTGTCATAAGTATTTATTCTGGCATATACATTTCTTGAAGATCATAATCACACGGAAAGAAATTTCTGTTAAAAATTAGCGTGCAGTTCACTAGAAAGCTGGGACATAGTGTAAATTCAGTCAATTTTACGGTTATGTCTAACATAACTTAACGGGAAGAAACCTAATAATTACAGAAATTTTTGTAGTTTTTACCGTGCAACACCTCAAAAAAAACCTAATAGTGCTATTTTTACCTGACGATCATTATATCAAACTGAGCTGCACGGTAAAATGTATCAAAAAATATTTCAATTTTTACCGTGCAGTTCGGTATTCCATGAGTCGCCTGATAGCTGATAGTACAAATTG
>JAPYZL010179998.1:0-14492 GCA_030522825.1 Platygaster orseoliae
TCCTCAGGCTCTACAATGCACACCGTTTACCTCTGCAAACATAACATGACTCACTTTGAGCAACTGTATCTCAGGAACCACTCAATATTTTTACATAAACTTTACACTGAAGCAGTATCTAATAAAGAATAATAACTGTATAAAAATTCAAGATTGGGCAACGCATAGTTTTTTTTTAATCCACGCTTGAAATCGAGGAGCGAAAAATCTCGTTTACATGAGAAGCTCCCCTTAAGATTCCCGTCCATTTTCCCGAATGCAGTTTCCCGACAAACACTTATCCCGACAACACTTCTGAAAGAATATGTTCACGACAAAAATCCTATGATTGAATTAAGTCATATTTTTCCTGACAGACTGTTTCCAAACATAGAAAAAAAGTGTTCTTTTTTTTATCAAAGAAGACATGCTTTTACAATAAATCTTATTATTTTGATTGTTTGACCGTAAATTTACATTTTTTACTTATTATTTCTTTGATAGAATTGAAAATTAGAAAAAAAGTCCATTATGAAAAAAACTATCACTTACAATTACTTATAAATAAGAAAATTTCAAACTAGAAAAAAAGTTTATTAAGAAAAAAATTATAACTTTAGGAAACTTTTTAGAAAAACTGATACAGTACCGGTGTATTCATGTAAAAGAATAGAAAAGCAGTGTCGGGAAAAATGTTGTCGGGTAAAGTGTTTGTCGGGAAAAATGTGTCGGGAGAAGTGCTGTCGGAAAAATTGTTGTCGGGAAAAGTGTTTGTCGAGAAAAAGATCGTCGGGAAAAACGTCTGTCAGGAAACTGCTTTCGGGAAAGTGACCAGGTACCGCAACTTAAGGATCAGTCATGAAATTTGAGCATTAGTTGCTATAACAGAAACTATAGTTGTCATAACCAAAGTTTTGGTTGTAGGAGCCAAAACTTTGGTGGGCTCATATTCTACTAAATCAATGGTTGCTGTAACCAAAAATGTCTCTCAGTGTAACATATATGAAAAAAGAAACTTACGAAGTTTCACACGAACTTTCAGCATTCTAAAGTGTCATCAACCTCAAGATACCAATAAAATTCTAACCTGACTTTGCATTTCATCAGAAAAATTATTCTTTTTTCATAATTATTCATAATTACCTATGAATATAAAATGAAATATTCCCAGTCGATCAGTTATTGTTCATTAATTCTGACCACGTTTCGACCCAGTTTGGGTCCTTTCCAAGACCTGCATCACAATCATTTTCATATACAATCAATAATTTTTAAAAAACATGACCATTTATAAAAAACAAACTCATGCTATACATTCAATACATATAATCTTATTGATTGTTATTATCATGTAATTATTTACTTTTGTTATCATATTATATATTATTATTATTTACTATATTTTATTTTTATGCATATACATCATTTAATGAGAATAGAATTATATTATACAATTATTATTATTTATTATATTATATAATTATCTTATATATGGGGTTACTGATTGTTATTATTATGTGTTCATATAATTTTTGTTATCATATTATACTATACTATTTTTTTATGTATGGTGTTATTGTTCAATAATTCTTTCAACGTTTCGACCCAGTTTGGGCCCTTTCAAGATCTGCATCACAATCATTTTCATCCACTTTAAACGTCAATAATCATAAATAATATTATACGGAGAGAAATGGTTTGATTACAGCAACCATTGATTTAGTAAAATTAACCCGAAACTTTGGTTATGACAACCATAACTTGTGTTATAGCAACTAATGCTCAATTTTCATGACTGATTCTTAAGTTGCAGAAACCAATAATTTTTTCATAATTATTTATAATTATGAATATAAAATAAAATATTCCCAGTCAATTACTTATTGTTCATTAATTCTGACCACGTTTCGATCAAGTTTGGGTCCTTTCCAAGACCTGCATCACAATCATTTTCATATACTTTGAACATCAATAACTTTTAAAAAACATTACCATTTATAAAAAACAAACTTGTGCTATAAATTCAATACGTATAATGTTATTGATTGTTATTACCATGTAAATATATTATTTTTTTATCATATTATATATCATATATATATTTATTGCATATTATTTTCTACTATATTATATTTTTATGCAAATACATTATTTAATGAGAATAGAATTCTTTTATATATAATAATATTGATTTATTTTATTATATCATTATTTTATGTACGGCGTTATTGTTTAATAATTCTGTCAACGTTTCAACCTAATTTGGGCCTTTTCCAAGACCTGCATGACAATCATTTTCATCCACTTTGAACACCAATAATTATAAAAAAACATTACCACTGATAAAAAAACAAACTCACCCCGTAAATTCATTATGTATGTTGTTATTAACTGTTATTATCATGTTATTATATATTTTTATTTATTATGCATATATTTATACTTTCTTGAGAATACAATCGTATATTATTATTTGTTATATATAATATGTAATATACTTCTAATATAGTTTTGTATTAAATGTAAATATTATTATTATTATTATTATTATTATTATTATTATTATTATTATTATTATTATTATTATTATTATTAATATTCATTAATTCGTGAAATAATACAATTTTGTGACATTTTGTTATTTAGCGATATTTCGCGATCTTGTGTCAACTTCTGATTTTGTAAATTTATGTAAATTTGTTACTCTTAGAGATTAACCAATTTTTAAAAATTCACAAATTTCGAGAAATGCTTAGATTCTGTAACATGTTGAAATTTTGAGGCACTCTGTGATTTTTCATCATTTTTTATAACTTTTAGAATGTATTTGAATCTATGGTTTTATGTAGTGAGTTTCACTTTTCAATGGGTTTTACTTTGTAAAACTTGTTATGTCCTACGATAGTAAAATTTAAAAAAAATAATAATACCATTTTCAACTGTGAAGGACTTATTTTGATACAGTAGATGAGCTAAGCCGTTTCTGGTCCAGGAGTCCCAGGAGCCAGAACCTGCCTAGCTAATCTACTGTAAGGGATTAATTTTTTGTCAGTTGCAGCGGCAAAAATTGTTTTATAAGATAGCGAGAATATTATGATGTATATAATAAATAAATTTATTTAATTTAATATGTATAATATAGATATAAATTTGTCTCTCTTAGAGATTTTTAAATTTTTGGAAATTCACTTCGTGAACTTGTGAGATTTTTTATAACTTTTAGTTTGGATTTTAGTCTATGGTCAGATATAAAGTGTTTCACTTTTTAGTGGGTTTCACTTTGTGAAACTTCTTATGTCCTACGATAGTAAAATTTTGAACTGTTAATAATACTATTTTAAACTGTGAAGGACTAATTTTGATACAGTAGATGGACTAAGCCGGTTCTGGTCCAGAAATCCTCGGAGCCAGAACAGGCCTAGTTAATCTACTGTAAGAAACTAATTTTTTAAGAACTTTTACTTTGTGTTTCTCAATGTTGAAAAAAATTTGTAACTCCCAATACTGTTGTTAATAAATAACATTAATAGGTATAAGGCAAAACAAGTAATATCTTTGGATAATCCTAATGAAAACTGTAATAAACATTTATTCAATATAATTATATTTGAAATAGAATAAAATACAGCGGAAAAAAATCAGAGATGAGAAGTATAAATAATTACTTAAAAAACCTGAAAAAGTCGGTTTACGAAAACCTTAAAACTCGAGATGGAACTCTAGATACAGCTCGATGGTTTTTTCAACAAGATTCGAAAAACGGATGCGCTCCATCCCGAGGAAAATCCAAGTGGCTCGATTTCCTGAAGCACAAAACGATATAAAATTTTCCTCTCAAAAAACCTTGGAAGTGGTACTTGATACTGGAATATTGCAAAAAAATCAAAAGGGTTTGCTATTGAAACTGAGATTTATTTTTGAACGATCTTTTTTCACAGAAATATTAAAATATTATTTTTTACAAATGAAAAATGCAATAAATGACTTCCATAGTAGAACATTCCATTTAATATTATTTTATAATAAAACAACATGGCTGCCAAATTCGAATTAAAAACGTGAAAGCGCAGATTGGAAATGAAAAAGATGAAAAAGAAAAACATTTAGGGGTCGAAATATGGAGTGCGTATATTTGTATGGTGAATTTTCCGCGCCCGCGTTCGCTCGTCGAGCGCGGCATCGAGAGCTTGTCAAGGGGCGTAGATTAGGGCGAAAGGGGTTGCTGGAAATTTTGCACAAAAGCCGGCTAACTGAATTTGACGGTCCGAGTTTTCACTCGATGCCACCCTCGCTCGGCTCAGCAGCCTCCGCTCTCGTTTCTCTCATTTCTCGCGCCTTCCTTTTTCCACCCCAACCCCCCAGAAACGCCATTACGGGATAAGGGGCGAATCAAAACCTCGTTCGTTGGGTGCTTTTTTCCCCCGTTGAAAAGGGTTTCGCAAAGTTGTTCCTGATTTACTCTTGGACATAAAAAACTTGGATTTTTATATCTTCAATTTAAATGAAGAGTTTTTTCAAGATTTGAAGTAGAGTTTTTGAATTTTTAGTGGCAGTTCTGTACTGAAATATGGTATGACTGTGCAACAAAATAGAAGTTTGAAAAAGTTGATGAGCTCTCATTAGCAAAAATCGATAGTACATGGCCCCAAACGCATATATGTCGGAGTATTTTCAAAAGTTAGCTCTTGTTTACCAATTTTCATCCGATTTTAAAAACGAAAAAAGGAAAATAAAACGCTCTTTTAAATTGGGAAACCTATTTCTGCTGAAAAATTCGCGGAAAGTTGCATTTTTTTGCATTTTTTTGCAAAAATTTTTGCATTTTTTTGAAAATCAGCAAAAATTTTTGCAAAGTTGCATTTTCAGGAATAATGATAATTAATGACTTCAATAAAAATTTTGTAAATTTTATTATTTTTAATAAACTTTGATAAAAATAAAAAAAAAATGAATAATTAATTACTTTTTTCCTAAAATGCAACTTTACGAAAATTTTTGCAAACTTTTAAAAAAATGCAACTTTCCGCAAACAGAAGTCAAAATTTTACATTTATTAGAATTCACTTAAAAAATAAAATGATAACATTGTGGGTTTTGAATTTTTTTTTGTAATTTATACTCTTGGACATAAAAACTTCGATTTTTACCTTCTGAATTTTAACGAAAAGTTCATTCAAAAATCAATAGAGTAGTCGAAAATTCACATTTTTTAGAATTCACGAAATTCTTAACAAATTGAATGGTAAGATTGTGAACTTCTAGGTTTATTTATTTTTTTGTTTTTAAAAAATTTTCAATTTACTGTTAAAATTACCTAGGTAAATTCCAAGGGGATGTTTTTGACTTGGGAAACGTAAGAAATATTTTACTGCAATTACGTATAGGATTCCATGCGTTGGAATCAAATATGCGCGTCCACGTGCTTGTGGTTTGAATAATTTTGGTTTCCTGCGGGAACGTTTCGAATATTTCGAGTTACGCCAACTTGTAAAGTGCGTTGAAATGAGAAATTCAGTTGCAGAACGATTTGTCCGAGCTATCGAAAATAAGTGGAATAACAGAAAAGAGAAATTCAAAATCAAATAAATAAAAATGCACTCTGGCTTGTAAATATTCAACTCTTTTTATTCATATGTTATATTTATTTAAATATGGTCCAAAAGTTTTACAATATTCAACTAGTTTTTTGTTCCATTATATGTTTACAAAAAGCATGAATTAATTAACTTTTATAGTCTAAGGCTTTTTGAAGTTTAATTTTTTCAACATTGCTAAAAGTTAAAAAAAATTCCTTTAAACCTTTAATTCAGAAAAACATTTATTTATAAACTAGATATTTCTGCAGAATTACGATCAGAATTATGAAGCATTTGTTATCATTAAAGAATCTTGACATGAAGTTAAATTTTTTTTTTACTATACTTAATATCTTTTCAACTCTGTATGATAAACAAATAATTTTATTCAGCTTTGAAATTGTATCCATCTCAAAGCATAAAAAAAGTGTTCGATCAAAGCAATATTTGCTGGTTTCAATCTTTGCGACTTTTGAGTTCTCTATCGATCCATCTCTTGAAATATATTTCTCTTGCGAAAATCAAAAGTGAATGAAAAGAGAGTTCTTTTGATGTCGTGGAATTTAATATACTCTGTGAAATGCGATAACGTTACTGAAAAATGGAGTAGAAAAAAGTAGTGATAAAGTAAAATTTTTATAAAACGTTACGAGACGAAAGAATGTTATTTTTATTTTATACGGCTTTACTGTAAACGTGGAAAAATTGAGACAAAGGATTTTGAAATAAAGTTATTGTGAAAACTGAAATGACTTGAAATGTTTAGACTATTCTTTTTTTACAATTTATTTTTAAAGTGGCTTTCATAGGCTTTTTTAATTACTGCGATAGTATTATTTGCTACATTGACATTCGATTTTTCAAAATATATATACAAATTTTTAACCGAAAAGTAGTAACGAATTCTGTAGCATAAAACAAAAATTCATTCAAATCACTGCACGAAAAAAAAATTTGGTTCCAGCAACCTTTTATTTAGTGAAATGCAGAGCACTCAAAGTTTTGGTTATGACAACCAAAGTTTGCATTGTGACAATTAATACGAAATTTTCACAATGAAAACTATTGTTCACTGATTTTCCAATCAAATTTCCCAGGAAAATAATTGAATGATCAGTGGAAAATCATTTAAATATTTGATAGAATATTCAAAATGAATTTCATATAAAATATTTGACATCATTAGAAAAATATGACTGGATAAAAAAATTTTTTTGAAGGCTTGTTCCAAAAACTGAAAAGTAATAACAATAGCGAAAAAAAAAACAACAAAAAATTTGGTTCCAGCAACCCTTTATTTAGTGAAATACAGAGCACCCAAAGTTTTGGATACGACAACCAAAGTTTCCATTGTGACAACTTATATGAAATTTTCACAACGAAAATTACGGTTCGCTGATTTTCCAATAACATTTCCCGGGAAAATAATTGAATGATCAGTAGAAAATCATTGAAATATTAGATAAATATTTTAAATAAACTTTAAAGGCTTGTTTCGGAAACTGAAAAGTAATAACAATTGCGAAAAAAAAACCAAAAAAAATTTGGTTCCAGCAACCTTTTATTTAGTGAAATACAGAGCACCCAAAGTTTTGGATACGACAACCAAAGCTTCCATTGAGACAACTAATATGAAATTTTCACAAAGAAAACTATTGTTCTCTGATTTTTCAATAAAATTTCCCAGGAAAATAATTGAATGATAAGTGGAAAATCATTAAAATATTTGATAAAATATTTTGAATAAATTTTAAATGCTTGTTTTGAAAACTGAAAAGTAATAAAAATTACAAAAAAAAAAACGAAAAAAAATTGGTTACAGTAACCTTTTATTTAGTGAAATACAGAGCACCCAAAGTTTTGGATACGATAACCAAAGTTTGCATTATGACAATTAATATGAAATTTTCACAATGAAAACTATTGTTCACTGATTTTCCCATAAAATTTCCTAGAAAATAATTGAACGATTAGTGGAAAATCATTTAAATATTTGATAAAACATTTAAAATAAATTTCAAATAAAATATTTGATATCATTAGAAAAATGTGGCTGGATGGAAAAAAATTTTGAAGGCTTGTTCCAAAAACTGAAAAGTAATAACAATTACAAAAAAAAAACCACAAAAATTTGGTTCCAGCAACCCTTTATTTAGTGAAGTACAGAGCACCCAAATTTTGGGATACGACAACAAAAATTCCCATGTGACAACTTATATAAAATTTTCACAATGAAAACTATGGTTCGCTGATTTTCCAATAAAATTTCCCAGGAAAATAATTGAATTATCACTGGAAAATCACTTAGGTATTTGATAAAATATTCGAAATGAATTTCGTCTAAAATATTTGACATCATTAGAAAAATATGACTGGAAAAAAAATTTTTGAAGGCTTGTTTAGAAAACTGAAAAGTAACAACAATTGCGAAAAAAAAATTTGGTTACAGCAACCTTTTATTTAGTGAAATACAGAGCACCTAAAGTTTTGAATAGGACAACCAAAGTTTCCATTGTGACAACTGATATGAAATTTTCACAATGAAAACTATGTTTCGCTGATTTTCCAATAAAATTTCCCAGGAAATTAATCGAATGATCAGTGGAAAATCATTGAAATATTTGATAAAATATTCAAAATAAATTTTATATAAAACATTTGACATCATTAGACAAATATGACTGGATAGAAAAAAATTTTAAAGGCTTGTTTCGAAATATGAAAAGTAATAACAATTGCCAAAAAAAAAAGAAAAAAAATTGGCTCCAGCAACCTTTTATTTAGTGAAATGCAGAGCACCCAAAGTTTTGGATACGACAACCAAAATTTCCATTGTGCCAACTAATATGAAATTTTCACAACGAAAACTATTGTTCACTGATTTTCCAATAAAATTTCCCAGGAAAATCATTGAATGGTCAGTAGAAAATCATTTAAATATTTGATAAAATATTCAAAATAAATTTCATATAAAATATTTAACATCATTAGAAAAATATGACTGAAAAAAAAAATTCTGAACGCTTGTTTTGAAAACTGAAAAGTAATAACAATTACGAAAAAAAAAAACGAAAAAAAATTTGATTCTAGCAACCTTTTTTTCAGTGAAATATAGGGCACCTAAAGTTTTGGATACGACAACCAAAGTTTCCATTGTGACAACTTATATTAAATTTTCACAATAAAAACTATGGTTCGCTGATTTTCCAATAAAATTTCCCAAGAATATAAGTGAATGATCAGTAGAAAAGCATTAAAATATTTGATAAAGTATTCAAAATAAATTTTATATAAAATATTCGACATCATTAGAAAAATGTGGCTGGAGTAAAAAAAAATTTCGAAGGCTTAAACTGAATTGAATTGAAGGCTGAAAACTATTGATCGCTGATTTTTCGATAAAATTTCCCAGGAAAATTACGAAACAATCAGTATAAAATTTTTCTAACTAATTTTCAAGCCTTGCTTGGTATCGTTAAAAGCCCTCGAAGAATAAAGGCAAGTTATCACTATCGCTCGATGTAATACACGACATTATTCCCCGTCAAGAGACGTACTCGCTCCCAAGATATCTCAGGCGCTATACACATTTTCTTCCTCTTTTCTTTTTTCCCTTCGATAGATCAACAAAGATGGAAAAGACGGGAAAAGCATATGAAAAGTATCGGGGTAAGAGCGAGCCGGATGAAAATAGAGGAAGAGGGTTGGAAAAGGTGGAGAAGCTTGTCGCTAGGCAACCTCGGCAGAGATGCTCCCTTGGCTTTCCAATTTTTGGCCGCCCAGATGTACGCGAGTCACAAAAAGTTTATTGAATTAACGGATAATCTCTCTCATTAAAACGGCCTTACTTTTTTTTCTTCTCATCGTCTGGAGCAAGTTTTTTTCTGATTGGGTTTTTGTTTGGTGTTTTGGGGCTGAGCTGGCTCGTGGAATTGAGTTTCGACAAACTCAAAATAAAGGGTCGGCAAAAACCTTAGGGATAATTATGAGTTTTTTTGGAGATGTTTTTTGTAATTTATGAAAAAGGATGAATGTTGAGATTTTTTTAATGACAGTTTTCTTGGTAACAACGAAATATTTAATCGGATTTTTAAAAAATCTTTTTCTAGAACATTGAAAATCTGGACCATATTTTATTTGGAACATGATGAACACTTTAATTAATCATTTATTTATTAAAATCTGATATTGTGTAAAATAAAAATTGATCAGGTTTTTCAGTGAGACTTTGTATTGTTCATCAACAAATGCGTAAAAAAATTCAATGAAATCTACTTAATTCAAGAATTAAGTTAAGAACTTTCAATTCATAGAACAAAGAAATAAAAATTGACATGATTCATATACTAGAAAATTATACAGAAACGAAAATTTTGAATGAGAAAAAAAATTATTTTAAGTTATTATTCAAAATCGTTTATTATTTTAAAACTACTCATAATAATATTATGATGAATGTATCAGAAAACTATCCTAATAATATAAGTAAAAACCTCAAAAAAAATCCAAGAAAAGATTTTTAAAAATTGAATGAAAAATCTTACTCCTGCAAAATGAGTATATTTTATTGACAATATTTTCTTCAATTCATTAATTCACGAAAAAAAATTATTTGCTGTATTTGCAAAAAAATGTGCTGTTCAAACGCAACATATGTAACTTAACAAATTTTTTTACAGCAGTAATTTTTTTTTGTCTCAACAAATTTTGCTTGCTACCAGACAAAAATTACTATGCAATGAAAATTCATGCTTAATGATTGTGCTCTTGGAACAAAAAAATAAGCTGCTGCAATAAAAAATTCGTTCTGTCAAGTTGTATTTAAACATCACACACTGAGAGAAAAATCTAGTACTTTTTGCTAAAATACAAAGTAATAATCAAGATGAAATGTAGTATATTTTACTATTTACAGTAATATATTATTGGCATATAGTATAGTAAGTGTAGTTGTCTATAGTGAAACTGCAAAACGTATAGTAATACGGATGAAAAAATGTAGAAATTATAATAATGTTAGGTGATTTCCCATATTTTGGATATTGAGAACTATTATTTACTAAAGTGAAAAATGCAATGTGTTAAGTATTTTTCACTATGCACAAACTAGTGATTGCGATATGTGACGTATTAATATACTGCATAATAAAAATAAATTTATTTATGGCTAAATGCACTATAATACATGAGAAATAGGAATAGTATTGTAGATTTTCCTAGGATACAGTAATTTTTTCAATATTTATATTACCAATAATTGGATTTTTTTTCAGTATAGTATCCATGGAATTTTAAATGATTATTTAGTATTTTTTAAAAGTTGAGATTGCTCCGTGAAAATAAATTCTTCTTGGTGTGTGGTCACTCGGAGCCAATAAAGTGGAAAGTCCAATTAGTAAAACAGTCTATTTATTAATAATTTCCTTTCCAAGCTTTCGACCACTTTTTGGTCATCATCAGGGCGTTTCCTATAAAATATTCGCTCTGTTAAAAATATCTAATCCAAATAATATATAATATAAATTAAGTACTTACAAAACAACAATCTATGTCTCTAAAATGTCCAATATATAACGACGTGAAGCGACTTTTCATGCAATCGAGCAAGCTTGTAACAATCAGCTCTTGTCATTTTTTTCGCGTATTTATGAAAGGCTCTTTTTGTACAATCGTTTGAGCAACCTTCGAGTCAAATTTTAACAGTTTGTCGCTGTGGTATTGCTTCAATCAGATGTGAGCGTGGACTTATTCAAATACTGTAATGATGACGCTTACAATACCTCTTATCATAAAATTTCAAGTGCTTATGTAGGAGAAAAATAAAAGAGAAGGGAAACAATAGTAAGAAATCGTGGACAATCCATTAATTCAGAACTCGCATTAATCTAATTCTTCATTTCGAAATTGTATTATAAATCGGATTAAGGTTTCTAGTATCAGTCTGTAAATTAATCGTATGATCTGTGGTCTTGATATAAATCATTTCAGCAATACTCTTCTTGAAATAATTGTTCTCATGATTTAAAATGTGCACATTGTCCCAATCGAATTCATCCGATTGATCCCCGTTCTCGACTTCGTGTTGGCTTAAACCAGAGTGCTTTGAAGGCGATAATTTATAGATATTCATATGTTCTTTTAATCTAGTATTAAGCCTTCTCTTTGTTTCACCCACATAAACACTATTACAATTTTTGCAATCGATTCTGTATACAACTCCTTTAGAATCCTCTTTTGGTAAAATATCTTTTCCTTTTTTAGGAACATTCAAATTTGTTCTGTTCATTATTTTATGGGCAACTCTAAGGTTCTTTTGTTTCAATTTTCTATCAAAACGTTTAGAGAAGCCTTCAATGTAAGGTATAACTAACGTCTCTTTATGATTCTTATTCCCTTTTGAAAAGTCCTGATTATTCGAATAATTAAGTCTTTTCAATCTATTCTGCATGTGCTTTTTGATAAATTTAATTGGATATTTGTTATCTTTAAGGACATTCTCTATATATTCAAAATTTTTGTAATGAAATTTCTCATCCCTAATAAAAAAATCTTTATCTGTCAAACTAAAAATGATTCCAATCTTCTGATTGATAGGGTGTTTTGATAAGAAGTTGATATATCTACCAGAAGAGGTCTTTTTTCTAAACTAATCAAATTCGAACCTCTTAACTGTATTCTCTTTAATAATTGTCATTTCCAAGAAATCTAATCTATTGTCCCTCTCTAATTCATATGTGAACTGAAGACGAGGATGATAGGAGTTAAAAGCCGTTAAGATCTCATCAATTCTATCTTTTGGAACCATTTCAGAACCGTATTTTTTGAGATTACGACAGAAATTTCAGAAATTTGATTTCCCAAAATTCTATTTCAATAAATTTTCAGTTTTTTTATTACTTTTCAGATTTTTGTAAAAATTACATTCGCGTAGATTTGAGGCATTTCAAAGATTTGTTGTATTTTTGTATTTTTTGAATATCCATGATATTCTCTAGGATTTGCGAATGTTTCCATAGATTGTTTATAAAATTTTAGGTTATATATATCGAAATTTAAAGTATCTTAAAAATTTGTTTAAATTTTCTCAGAAAACAGTTCTTTCATAGATTTTCAGCATTCTTATAGTTTCTTGTTTATTTTTTTTAGATTATCAAATAAAATGAATAATTTTGTAAAATATTATTTATTAAAATTTTAACATAACAACATTAATATAAAAATTAATAATAACATTATATATAAAAAATTTACGGCACGAGTTTTTCTTTAATGATTATTTATGTTTAAAATGGATGAAAATGATTGCGCTGAGAGAAAAATCCAGTACTTTTTATTGAAAATATAGTAATGAGGGATCAAGATGGAATATAGTAAATTTTATTAAATTCAGTATTGTAGTGATTGGCATATAGTATAGTAATACTAATGAATAAAAGGAAGAAATTATGATCATATAAGGTAATTTCCCATATCTTGTATATTGAAAACTATTCTTTATGAAAGTAAAAAATACATCATGTTTAGTATTTTTTACTATTTATCAACTTATAATTGAGATATTTTATGTTTTACTATACTGCATGATAAAACTAAATACATTTATGAATAAATCTATTATAATACATAAAAAACCAAAATAATATTATTGATTTTCCCAGAATACAGTAATTTCCCCAATATTTGTAATTCCTTTTTCTTCAGTTCATCTTTTTGCTGCTACAGAAAATCCCCATTTCCCCATGTAAGATTTTCAGCCCTCTCCAAAACTCATCAACCCAAAAAACAATGCGCAAAACCAAAAAATCCCCAAAACTCACACCCCCAACCGAATTCATTGACCCCTTATTACCACAACCAACGTTCGCCCCCCTAAAAAAAACCACCCCCCTCTCTCTCCAGCCCTTACGCATCCAACGCTACAGACACGATTGTTTCACATTCCACCCTCCCCCTCCCCACCCCTCTCTACCCCCGGCCACCGACCCCCCTCGATCCGTTTTGCATAAGGTTGCGCGTATCAATACGCGCGCGAATTTCCACGGGGGTCGCAGTACGACTGTACACGCAGCGAACTTATGGGAATTTCGCGGGTGGGCAGAGGGTTGTGGGGGTGGATGATGGGGGTGGCGGTGGATCGATGGAGCGATGACGTCACGGGCGCGGGAGGCTGCGTTGCCATGGCGACCGCCACGGGTCCGGCCCGAGCGCTGCGTGTTTCCAACCCCCAACCCCCCCCCCCCGGGGAGGAGAGGGGCGAGGGCGGAAGAGGAACCGGGAGAATGAAATTTTATTAAAATCCACTTCCGCCTTTTTTCCGAAGCGGGAAATTACCGCGGCCGCCATTGCGTTATCGCGGAAGAAGAACCTGCCAAAGACGGCGTCTGGGGGTGGAAGCCGGTGCCGGGGGTGGTAAAGGTGTACCGGCGCGAGCGACAATTAAACACTCTGGGCTCTTCGTTTTAATCTTGGGGCTTACGGGGGAGAAGGAGGGGGGGGAGCGGGCGGAGAGGGTGGAGGAGGGAGGAGGGGAGAGTTTTTCCTCTCGAGAATGTTTTACGACGTTACCTGGCGGTGGGGGGTGGAGGCGAGGGCTGTAATCGAGGGTTGGTTTGCATTGAGGTGGAGACTTTTCGAGGGTTTTCGCGGTTTTTGAGCTTTTGGAAATGAAAACTGACACGACATTGTAAACGAAGGGGAAGAGAGAAAAAATGTTAATACTGCAAATTTAACTGGAGTGGAAATTTTAATCGTTTTGGAGTGATACTTATGTTGAGAAAACGAGCGATCAATCTATTTTTATTATACAGGGTGTCCCAAAGTCCGCGATAAAAAAAAATCCTGATTCCTTTTTCAATTTCGAGTCGAAAAGTCCTTTACCACTTTTTGCAAAACTCAAAAACAAAGAAGTTATTCAAGTTTGAAATTTAAAAAATAAAC
>JAPYZL010180109.1:0-13121 GCA_030522825.1 Platygaster orseoliae
AAAGATTAGTTCCCGTGTATTTTTAATATGTATTTTATACTTTTTTCCTTTCAATTTTTCATAATTTCTTTAGAATTTTTTTCTCATAAAATTAAAAAAATAAAAATAAATAAAAAAAAATAAAAATTATCATTTTTTTTAAAGGTGATTATGATTATGGGACTGATGAGTGCTTGTCGCGACCAGGAATTGTGGAACATGAAAATTTCAGACTGCCAACAAAGGGATGGTTTACT
Organism: Platygaster orseoliae; assembly: GCA_030522825.1. Classification (NCBI taxonomy): domain Eukaryota; kingdom Metazoa; phylum Arthropoda; class Insecta; order Hymenoptera; family Platygastridae; genus Platygaster; species Platygaster orseoliae. The sequence goes on from JAPYZL010180109.1 coordinate 237, forward strand.
CATCATAAATATACCAGAAACGAAAACAAAAAAACCGCGACATTTTGTAATCAATGAAGGGATTATTTTGAATATCATCAATAAGTACCGCGCTCTTCGACCTAAAAAATGTATCGATCCGTCTTTTTTTCAGACATATCGAAATGAGAAATGTACTGTACAACCCATGGGCAAGCATACCATCGCCAAACAACTAAACATTATAGCAAAATGGTTAGGTTTGAAAAATCCGAATGAATTCACTGGCCACTGTTTCCGCAGAACCGCGACGAGTGGGAGCATTTTCGGAATCGTCGCTCCGCGGCTAACACGAGCTGTTGCAGATCTTTTTCATTTTTTTTTCCTCAGGAAATTTAGTTTATCTTGCTTTTCTACATCGTCTCAACCTAATTCTAGCCTGGACTGGGATTCAATCAAAACTGGGTTTTATAAACTCCTTGGTATTTTCTCAGTCTGGGTTGGGATTCAATTAAGACTGGGATTTTTTTCTTACTCGTAAGCCCAAAAGCCCGTTCGTGTCACTGAAGGTTAATATTTTTTTTCCTTTTTTGCTTTACCTTTTCCTTAGCTGGCTTCCGACGTTTTTTTGATATCTGTTCCTTTTGGAACTTTAAGGTTCCATCGTTCTTTAGTCGTTTTCGTGAGTCCATTGTTTTTTCCAAGCTGAGGGAGAAAGTTTTTTTTTTATTAGAAATTATATTCTTATAATATATATATATTTATTTATTCATATATATATATATATATATATATGGCGCATGCAATTATACGTATACATACATTTACAGTATAAATATAATAAAATATAATAAATAATATAATAAAAATAATAATATATAATATATATTATATATAAATGTAATTATACGTATACATACAGTTAAAGTATAAATATAATAAAATATAATAAATAATATAATAAAAATAAAAATATATAATATATATAATATATAAATGTAATTATACGTATACATACATTTAAAGTATAAATATAATAAAATATAATAAATAATATAATAAAAATAATAATATATAATATATATAATATATAAATATAATTTTATGTATACATACATTTAAAATATAAATATAATAAAATATAATAAACAATATAATACACATTATAATAATAATAACAATAATATATAATATAATATATATATGCAATTATACGTATACACACATTTAAAGTATAAATATAATAAAATATAATAAATAATATAATAATAATATATAATATATAATGTATAGTATATGTAATATATACTATAATATTATTATAATATATAATGAAATATGAAAATGTTGATTATACATTATTATAATGAGAAAACGAAAAACAGAAGAAAAAGAATACTCTACAACCAAGCATAAAAGTAATACTTTACAACTAAGTATAAAAAATATGTAATAATACGTATACATACATTTAAAGTATAAATATAATAAAGTATAATAAATAATATAATAATAATAATAATATATAATGTATAGTATATGTAACATGTACTATAATATTATAATATTATTATAATATATAATGAAATATGAAAATGTTGATTATACATTATTATAATGAGAAAACGAAAAACAGAGGAAAAAGAATACTCTACAACCAAGCATAAAAGTAATACTTTACAACTAAGTATAAAAAATATACTCTAAAGAAAAAGGGAAAGGAAAAGGAAAGGAAAAAAGAAGGAGAAGAAATGAAATAAAAGAAAACGAAATAAAACTTTTTCTTGTAAAATATATAGGCTTATGTTTAATTTTGAAAAATTGGCACATAACATCCATAGTTTTTTAATGAATGTAGTATATGTAGTTTATTATGTATTGGAACATATATATGCATTGTAAAATTCGTAGGAAAGCAATACATGTTTTATAAAAACAAAAGTTATGAACAATGTGCATTATACTTTTCGAGTTTTGACATTTTTTTTCTGTTTCCCAGTTTTTTCATTTGCAACTTCTTTCTTCTTTTGTGCTCGGTCGATAATTCCTTGATAACGACGAAGTTCTTGATGGTAGCGTTTATTGCGCGGCGATAAATTGTCAATAATCTTTTGAAATATTTTGGAATTATAATGTCGAACTTTTGAGGGGTATGTTCTGCTGTCCCCTTTCAGTTTTGTTGCGCCATATGTTTTCAAATAAAGCATCGGAGGGGTTTTTTGCACATTTGTGACTTTGCATGGCCAAATTGGTCCTACGGCAAAGTCTTCCAACACAGTATCGCCTCGAGTGAAGGGAATTGTACTTTTCGGTATCATCGCAAAATCTCTGCATGAAGGAAAAATGTAATGCAATCATTTGGAGGGTGTGCAATATTATTATTATATTGCAAATGATACGTACGATTTTGTAAAACCTCGTGGGACTGTAGTAGAGATTGCGTTTTTTTTAGAAGTAGTTGCCTTGTTTTGCGAAGTTTTTAGGAGCTCCCAATTTTGTTTATTCATATAGTTGGATGATTTCTGGAGGCTGGAATATATGTAAGAAAGTGTTGTAAATATTGCATTAGTCTTTGGTTTAGTAACAGATGAAATGTTATTAATTTTCTATAGTTGTACCTTTCAATTGTTGTGTCATGTTCTGAACTTTCTTGAAAAGAGTTGTTGGGAAATGTATCTCTTTGCAATGTAGGAGAACTGTAAGATATAGGAATAATTGTATATTGTGAATTTGTTATTGTTGGATGGTAACGTATATATACTAATTGTTTATGAAATATATAATAGCAATATAATAATGTAATTGATGAATAATTATTATGATTATATATTTATAATTAACAATTATAATAATATAATTATTAATATATGCAAATATTAATTGTTTATTAATGTAATAAATTTAGTGCAGTATGATGTAGTATAACGGAAAAAAATATAAATTGTTAGACATCGTATTATGCAATAAACGAACATTGTGAATGTTGGTAATGGTTCATATCATATAATAACATACCTCTCAGAAAGAATTTCAGCATGTTTAATTGGTGATGAAACGTGTATTGTAGGCTTGTCGTTGGTTGGTTGCTGTTTTTCGGTTGTATTTGTTGGTGGTATGCTGAAATGATGAACGCAGACATGTCTTAAAAAATATACAAAATCAATCATAAAAGATGCATGAAAATAAAGTTTTCAGTACCTCTTTTCAAAAATCTCTTCGGGTCCTTTCGTTGTCGTGGGCGAAGATGTTGTGTGAGGCATAAATTTTTCTAGTGATGATTGCATGTCTGTGTTTTGGTTATTGTCTACGAATTTTTCTACTGATGGTAGCGTGTTAGCGTTGTGTTCAATTTGTACGAACTTAGCCTTTTTGGAAATGTGTAGAGGCTGTATTTTACATAATTTTACGTTTTCGTCAGATGTGTCCCGGGGCTCATTTTCTCTGCAAGGATAATTTTATAATGTGTATTATATGTGCATATTTTATGTCATATGTATGTGTCGTTGTAAGTGCTTCGTTGTGGGTGTGTGCATTATGTTACATGTATTCTATAAAAAATGTACAATAAATCTGTAAATATGAATCGTCGGAAGAAATTACTTGGATTCAACAGTTGGGCGTTTTTTTGTTGTTGTGTCCAACAGTCGCATCTCTACAATGGAGATAATTTTCGGTTTTGTAGTTGGCACCGGCACAGGAGGATATTGCTGAATGTCTTGTAGTACTGAGTTTTTTATGCTTGCTTCTGAGTTTTGTTCGTCGGTTTCGTTTTCAAGCATATTACATTTTCTCAAATCAACGAAAAATTTTTTATCTAATTTTTTTATTTTCTAGCTGTGAAAATTAAACGCAAACGGTTATATATCTTGTATATTTTTTAATACGGCAATGAATTTACATTTTTTACCTGAGATTCAAGCTTTCTGCAAAACCGTCATCGGAATCATCGGCTGTTGTGCTGTTTATCGGTGGCTTCGGAGTATTAAACCAATGGACATTTAATGAGCAATGATGTGGTTTTTCTTCAACCACGTCATTTAAGTAACATATTTGTCCGTCGTGAAAGCTAAAACACAATATAATAGTTGTTGCACAGAAAAATATGGCGGCGAAACAACAAAGTATGAAATGTCACCCGCAATAAAGTAGCGAGGTATCAGTAAAAAGTTAGAAATGTATGATAACGGTTATAAATTTTTTTCTGCTCCGCAAATAGTCATAAATACTTACAAGGGTGTAGCGAGCCTTTCTGAAATATTCGATGCGACGAACACAGTGTCTGCCCTGCACGTTTCATCCATCTCTTCAAAAGTGATTTTGTCTTTTGGTGACCATATATCATAAACGAAATAATGGCTATCAATTTCTTCGTTGTCGTCTATATATCCGAACCTACAGAAGAATAATTTTTGGCATCAATAAGTTACCTGTAAAATTTTATGTTTTTTTACAAATAATATGTATGCCCTCACAAGTGAAAAAGAAAATGTAGGCGGATTGCAAATTTTTTTTCTTCGTAGGCAAGCATTTCTTTTTCAATGACGCGAATAATGTACCGCATTTGTTTTTGCGAAGTAGTGCCTCCCGATGTTTTTTTTCTTCCTTGGCCGTGATAAGCCAGAGCTTTCTGTATTTTTTGCAAAATTTCTTTGTTTATGCTGTAACATATGCATCTCCAGCGATTATTTTCAACGCTGTTTCAATGAAGACCATGTCCAGTGGTTCTGCATTTTTCAATTGCTCTATTGCAATATTATAACCGGGTATGTCTCTCAAGCTGAAAGCAAAAGATGGCAGCTTCAATAAGCGCTCTCATTGCAATATTGGAGAAATGGAATTGCAATTGGTAAGCGTTTATTGAGCGGTGGGTACAGAGAAAACTCTTTCCACAAATTACACTGTATGCGGTGACGCACGTTTCTGTTTTACGCGATGGCACAATTTTATGCTTAATTCAATGGTAGCATATGTATTACGTTGCACGCGACAATAATCGTGTATGCTTTACGTGTTGGTAAAAAATTATGCTCCGTGGTGTGGTAAAAATGTATGCTTGGTTTTATGTTACATTTTATGCTTCGTTTTGTGGTAGAAATGTTATACTCCGTGCCATGGTAAACTGTTGTGCTCCGTGACACGGTAGAATTTTATGCTCCGTGACACGGTAGAATTTTATGCTCCGTGACACTATAGAATGTTATGCTCCGTGCCACGGTAGAATGTTATGCTCCGTGCCACGGCAGAAATGTAATGCGCCGCGCGATGACAATTGCTCGCGATCGTCAACAAATTGATTTTATTTTTATAAAAACAATACTCACGTGTTGTCTTTTCGCAGAAGCAAAAACGGAAAAGACCACAAACAACTCAAGTTCCACGGACCTAGCTGCTGAACTACCATCCCTTCGAAAATTGTAAACATGTTCCGGGCGTTCGATATTTTTAAGTATGGCACCGAATCGTCTTCTCCCCAGTCAAGGGCATACGACCTAGTATATTCTGCATGCAATACTTTTATTTCGTATTCTGATGTATTCACTATCGACGGCACTGTATGTTCTACGGCAAAGGCGTACCGTAATCCGCGAACAAGGCGCATGGCCTGTAGTGGTCGTGAAAAAAATGTTTGGATGCTGTACACTGTGGTTTCGCGCATTTGGGATTTCGTTGATTGTGGCACTCTTTGCGTTGCAGGTTTCGACGCTTTTTCAGGCTTTCTTTTTTTCAGACTATCCATTTCGATTGCAATGCGCACTTATGCCGGAACACAAACAAAAAAGCGCAAGGTTATAAAAGAAAAACAAATGATGGCCAGTTGCGTTCAGTAACATTTGTGATGTACATAAAGAAGCGCCACTTGATCCGTAATGAGAACAGTCCATGCGAAATTCAACATGGCGACGGCAGGTAATATGAAAGTAACAAAAACATAGGAATTTTTTGAAATGCGCGCGGCCGCTATTTTGTATTTGCATGTTTCCCGCCTAGAAATCATAAAACAAAAGAAGATTGTGAATGTGCAGCGCAGTAGTGCTAATGAAGTTGAGCATCAATTATTTGTTTTTTCATTAGAAACAGTGTTCCGAATTTCCCGAATCCGAATTTTGCATTGTCGCCCGGTATTTTTAAAAGCTTGCAAAGCTCTGCGAACAGCATGGTACATAGCGAAATAATATTTCCTAAAGACTGTTATCATTTATTACAACCCTCGTTCTTTTTGGCTTTTACCCACGCGATATTCGAATAAATGCAAAATGTATAGAATATGCGCGACTGTGTTTGGAAGTGTCGAAAAATATGTTTCCGTATAAGTTATAATCTCTGTCTATGTACGTACGACTTATGAAAATATATCTCCGTACAAGTCGTAAAACCTCTACCTGTGTATGGTTTATAAAAAAATGCCTCAGTTCGAGGCATAAACATCTGCCTGTGCGCACCTCTTAAAATTGCACGAAAATAAGCATAAGGGAAACAATCTTCGAATTTCGCAGGATCACAGAGTTGCGTGAAAGCCATGCCACAGCTGCCACAGCTGCCACCCTGTCGTGTAACCTAACCTAACCTAAGCGTTCGAGGCATAAAATATCTGCCCGTGCGCACCTCTTAGAACGCATGAAAATAAGCATTAGGGGAACAATCTTGGAAATTTCGTAGGATCACAGAGTTGTGCCAAACCGATGCCACAGCTGCCACCCTGCCAACGGTGGCAGCTGTGGCAGCTGTGGCATGGCTTTCACGCAATTCCGTGCTTCTTACTCCTCTTCCCCCAGGATCGCAGAGCTGCGTAAAAGTCATGCCACAGCTGCCACAGCTGCCACTCTGTCGTCTAACCTAACCTAACCTAACCTAACCCAACTTCATCATATTTGTAGGATTACAGAGTTGCGTGAAAGCCATGCCACAGCTGCCACTCTGCCACCGGTGGCAAGGTGGCAGCTGTGGCAGGGTCTCGCAACTCTGCGATCCTGGGGGTAGAGGAGTAAGAGCACGGAGTCGCGTGAAAGCCATGCCACAACTGCCACAGCTGCCACCCTCCATAAAAGTAATGCTCTGAAACGAAGCATAAAAGTATTACTCTAAAAACAAGCATAAAAGTAATACTCTAAAACCAAGCATAAGAGTAATGCCGAGGAGACCCTGCCACAGCTGCCACCCTGCCACCGGTGGCAGGGTGGCAGCTATGGCAGCGGTTTGGCACAACTCCGTGATCCTACAGTAGCCGAAAAGTTAAAGTTAGGTTACGTTTGCTCAGGTTTCGTTACGCGACAGGGTGGCAGCTGTGGCAACTGCGGCATGGTTTTTTTGCACCTTTGGGATTCCGGGAGAAGAAGATAAAAACCATTTGCGAAGAGTTCCGAGGAGACCCTGCCACAGCTGCCACCCTGCCACCGGTGGCAGGGTGGCAGCTATGGCATCGGTTTGGCACAACTCCGTGATCGTAAGGAAATAAAAAGTTTCCTTCTTTCCTCTTAATGTTTTTTGAGCGTTACGCGCTAAGAGATATTTTATACCTTTTACAGAAACATATTCTTATGCTTCACGTATGGATATTATACCTGCCACGGAAACTCTGTACAATTTTAAAATACGGCCGTCTCATACAATTCCGTCTTCCTGCGGAAAAGAAAAGTTAGGTTAAGTTAGGTTAGGTCACATATGTGCGATTGTCGATAATAGTACGCCATTATTCCCGCCTCCTGCATGCAATATTATCCTTTCAGGATAAAGAAGAGCTACAGTGCCATCCTGCCACTAGTGGCAGGATGGCAGTGGTGGCGGCGCGATTGTACCATAACTCTGTGTTTTTCTATATTCTCTTTTTTACAGGCATCAGGCGACAATCACAATCAATGCGAAACACCCACTTCACCAGCTAAGTTGCTAGGCTCAACTGAAAACGAATACCTCCCGCAACAGGGCAGTCAAAAAGACCCAAACGAAACACCGACAAACAACGTAACTTCTGCGGCAGTTCCGAAAAATATTTGCGAAAACAGCGAAAATCCCTCGCCACAGGTACCGAGCAAGTACAGCGTTTTTGCTTCCTATGCACGCATAAAAAAGCTGCCGCCGTTGCCACCGTGCTACCATTGCCACCAGTGGCAGAGTGGCAACGGTGGCACGGTCCTATCATAACTCTGCATTCTACCTGCATCGTGTAAGATCGTAGATTTCTACCTTTCTAAACTGAACTATCTTTTGTCTTCCTTCTTTTTTTGTAGGCATCAAACGACAGTCATAATCAATGCGAGACACCGACCTCGTCGGCAACGTTATCCGCTCGAACTGAAAACGAATGCCTCCGACAACCGTCAAACCGGAGAGACCCGAACGAAACACCGACAAGTCGCAAGTCATCCGAAAAGCTACCAAGAAAAATTCACAAGCGCATTGAGGACATATCCGCGGAGGTATAAGCTAAGCCTGACTTCTTGTTCCTTATGCAAACACAAAAAGTGCGAAATTAAATAATTCGTGCTCACATTTCAGATTGCATCCGACAATTGCCAGAAACGCTTCATTACACCGAAGCGAGACAAGCACGCGATGAAGAGAAAGTACGAAGACATACAAACACCCAGGCGCCTAATCATTCCACCGGTAACAAGACTCGATTTTCGTTGAAACGACTGTCCCACAGGCATAATACTTAATTTATGGTTTCTTTTCCAGACTCCCGAAGAAAATTTGATAACATTCCCATGTAAAATGCCCGACAAGAAACCATCCGTAGTTGGATGGCAAAAATTAACTGTTGCTCACCCACATCCTGAAAAATCGCCTTACGGCATCCAATGCGGAAAGCGAAATAACTTGACAGTCATCGATTTGTATGTAATGAAAGAAGGAGACGATCCAACAATATTCGTCGATGGAGTCAAAACATGGAAAGTTTGGTGCCGTCAGTACAAATATAAAACAAAGACGTTACAAGTACACACAAAAAGCGGTGGCATGCATATTTATTACACCTACACCCCAGATGTCCGTTCCGGTGTTCGGCCTATAAGAAACGTTGTACAATTCGGAAACCGGACAGTAAAAATCGATGTCAAAAGTGAAGGCGGATTCGTCATTGGTCCAAAAATAGAAGGATACTCAAAAGCAGAAGGGGATTTTTCTACAATTGAACAAATGCCAGAGTGGCTCGCTGACATTCTCGCCAAACCACCAGCTTTAACACCTCGAGGGAAACGTTAGTATTTCTCTACTACATTCTTGATTCCACGACAACAACTTCATTATGACTATGTGCAGCGCATAAAGTATTCATACGCTTACGACGTTTTCTTTGCAGGTGCAGTTGAATTGACAGATCATGGGAAAAGATATCGCTCTGTAACCTACAAACAATGTCAAGAGGTCGTCAAAACCATCAACGACCGATACGCCGAAAATTATGACGACTGGACCAGAATACTGTGGGCTATAAAAACAACCGCGGATAGCAACGGTTTCGATGGCTTCCAAATAGCAGTTGATTTTTCACGTTCAGCACAGCAGTACAAGAATATCGAAGAAGACACCGTCTACGAGTATTACGTACAATCTCAAGGGCACCTTAATTTTGGAACACTTCGACGATACGCCACCATGGATGGCATGGCTAAAGGAACTTTGGAAGAAAACGGAAAAATCAGGCGAGAAAGAGACTACCTCGATGAACTATTCCAAATCAGACCAGATCTGAAAGACTGTCTAAAGTAATTATCTCGAAATGTAATATGCATTCCTCATATAACACGCCTCCCATAATTTTCATACCTCATACAACGATATATGTGCAACGCTAATATGCAAACTTTTTCCGTTTTACAGATACACTGGAAAACAAATGTACGCGTACGATGTGAGCACACACTTGTGGTCAACGTTGCCCGATGCCGCTCTAGATCTGTTCATCGTAAGTGCGATTGAACAAAACTTTGAATTAGATGACGAAGGGCTCGATTTAGTCAAACGTTCAAAAAACATTAGATCTGCGACAACATGGGTCAAGGGCAAAACTTTTGATAAAGATTTTGAAGATTCTTTGAACAGCAATTTAAACATTTTTGCTTTCCAAGGCGGTCAATGTCTTGACAATTTCCAATTTCGTGTATTGCGACCCAAAGACTATGCAACCATACATTGCGGATGGACGTTTGATCAAGAAGAAGCAACAAAATACCGACTACCACTCGAACTGTACCTACAAGCGCTGTTTCCAGGAAATGAAATTAAAGAATACGTCCAGTGGTTCACAAAAAGATTGCTGGTTGGTTGGAGAACCGAAAAAACTTTTTTGTTTTTTACTGACTGCGTTGGCGGTAACTGTGGAAAATCAACATTTCTAACACTACTGAAAATCGTTTTTGGATATTACTGCTCAACGTCTCAAAAACAAGCAATAACCCAAAAAGGAAAAACCGAAGGGATGAATAGCCACAGCCAAGGACTGAAAAATTTACATGGAAAACAATTAATGCTCATAGACGAGTTAAAATCAACAGATACACTCAACGAAGGAGAAGTGAAATACCACGTGGGAGGCATACACAAAGTCGATGGTCGAAGAATTCACGCTGCTGAGATGTTTGAGTTTTGGTGGACAGCAGCAATTATAGCAGCATTCAACGACTACGACTGCCCCAAATTCAACAAAAACGATGTAGCCTTCACCAACAGGTAAATAATCCTGAAAAAAGCTATTACAATTTGTTTTCACTGCAACACTTTGACAAATTTCCAATTATTCCCAATTACAGAATGCAAGTCGTCAGATTCGAAACCAAATTTCCGTACGAGGTGCCGCAGGATTCTTGCGACAATTTCTTGAAATGGCGCAGCTCATTCATAACGTGGATATTAGAGGCGCCGGAATGGGTGAACCCTCCACCCATTATGGCGACATATATATGGCGATATATAAATACATAAATTGTCATTAAAAAACCGTTTTACAAACAATAAACCTGTTGTATAAGTAAAAACCGAAAAGCTACAGGAAAATCTTACACAATAAACCGAGAATTGTGTAAAGAATTGTATGAAGAGAAACACCTAACCTAAAAAACATACTAAAAAAACATACGGAGAGTAAAAAATAAAACGAGTAAATTGAAAAAAGTAATGAGTATTAATAAATAAACTCGATAACTCATCTTACATGAAGAGACGAAAAAAAAAAATTACCTTTGAGAATCCGGCAAAGAGAAGCGAAATGCAGCCACTAATGGAGGACAGTCACGAATGCAAATGAGTAAGGAATTAAGCGTTGAGGAAACAAAAGCCGCGAGAACGCATCACTTCCCCTTCTTTAACATCTGTTGTTAGATAGATGCGTGCGCACCTTGCGCAAGCGCAAGGTGCGCACGCATTTATCTAGCAACAGGTGTTAAAGAAGGGAAGTGATGTGTTCTCGCGGCTTTTGTTTCCTCAACGCTTAATTCCTTACTCATTTGCGCTTGCGCGATACATTCTTGCACCTAACCTAACCTATCCCCGGTACAAAACAAAAGATCCGCATGGTTTACACCGGTGTACACAATGTGAACGTCGCATAGGTAACAAGAAAAAGGTAATGAGATTTAAATATAAACAATTAACAATAACTTTCAACTCCGTTATGCAGTGCGCGTGAAAAAGCTTTTTAGTATTAAAATACGAGAAGACCCGACATCTCATATTGTGCACAATTGCGGACCAAAAAGGCAGTGTTAGAATTTAGAGGTTAGGTGTTTCCAGTCCAGGCTGGAATTAGGTTGAGACGATGTAGAAAATCAAGATAAACTAAATTTCCTGAGAAAAATAAAATGAAATAAGATCTGCAACAGCTCGTGTTAGCCGCGGAGCGACGATTCCGGAAATGTTCCCGCTCGTCCCGCTCGTCCCGCTCGTCCCGCTGCTAGGATAAACTACTCGTAAGCGATAAAACCCAGTCTTGATTGAATCCCAGCCCAGACTGGGAAAATGGCAAGGAGTTTCTTAAAATCAGTCTTGATTGAATCCCAGTCGAGGCTGGAATTAGGTTGAGACGATATAGAAAAGCGAGATAAACTAAATTTCCTTAGGAAAATAAAATGAAAAAGATCTGCGACAGCTCGTGTCAACCGTGGAGCGACGATTCCGAAAATGCTCCCGCTCGTCCCGCTCGTCCCGCTGCTAGGATAAACTATTGTAAGCGCTAAAACCCAGTCTTGATTGAATCCCAGCCCAGACTGGGAAAATGGCAAGGATTTTCTAAAACCCAGTCTTGATCGAATCCCAGCCCAGACTAGGAAAATGGCAAGGAGTTTCTAAAACTCAGTCTCGATTGGACTTCCCAGTCCAGGCTGGAATTAAGTTGAGACGATATAGAAAAGCGAGATAAACTAAATTTCCTGAGGAAAAAAAAATGAAAAAGATCTGCAAACCCAGTCTTGATTGAATCCCAGCCCAGACTGGGAAAATGGCAAGGAGTTTCTTAAACTCAGTCTTGATTGAATCCCAGTCCAGACTGGAAAAATGCCGAGGAGTTTCTAAAACTCAGTCTTGATTGAATCCCAGTCCAGGCTGGAATTAGGTTGAGACGATGTAGAAAAGAAAGATAAACTAAATTTCCTGAGGAAAAAAAATGAAAAAGATCTGCAACAGCTCGTGTCAGCCGCGGAGCGACGATTCCAAAAATGCTCCCGCTCGTCCCGCTCGTCCCGCTGCTAGGATAAACTATCGTAAGCTAAAAACCCAGTCTTGACTGAATCCCAGCCCAGACTGGGAAAATGGCAAGGATTTTCTAAAACCCAGTCTTGATCGAATCCCATCCCAGACTAGGAAAATGGCAAGGAGTTTCTAAAACTCAGTCTCAATTGGACTTCCCAGTCCAGGCTGGAATTAAGTTGAGACGATATAGAAAAGCGAGATAAACTAAATTTCCTGAGGAAAAAAAAATGAAAAAGATCTGCA
>JAPYZL010180136.1:0-30921 GCA_030522825.1 Platygaster orseoliae
AAGAACAATGGGTTCAACCTCAAAAACTGCGGATATTTCCAATCTTGCATGAATGGAGGGTGAAGGAGAAAAATCAGCGGTTGAAAATTTCGACTCGGGCTTTTACGATATTTTCGAAATTTTCCATCACATACCAAATTTGTGTACTTGAAATTCTAAAAAAATTTCAAGTTACTCAGAATTACAGACAACCTCATAAACTTTCCATGTTTTTGAATTCGTCGTAATTTTGAAAATCTAACAATTGAAAATTTTTCGAATTCTTCAAAATAATTGACAACCTTCCAAATTTTTTCTGTTATTTCACAATTATACCAAAAATTAAGAAATCTTTACGATTTTCATTAAACTTGAAACATTTCATTCCTTCAAAAACCTTCAAATTTCTTAGATTTTTATAAAAAAAAAAGAAAAAAAAACGCTATCACGCATTTTTCGAAGAAATATGATAAGGAACCTCCGTTTGCATCTCAATTACTACCCACCCGAATTGCACACTCCAACGAAAAAAAAAAAAACATGCTCCGGAAGTTGTTGCGAAAACGGATACTACTTCAAGTCAAGTTTATTCAGATTTATCGAGTTATTAACAACGATAAGCAAGAATGAAAGTATTCCTGACTTGAGAAAAAATGTAAAATGCAAAGCCATTTCCACAAGTTTATGACGACTTTGAAATTCTCGACAGCTAGATATTTCTGGAATAACATTTGATTTTTTTGTTTTTTTTTTCGTACCTAGAAATTAAACATGTCATTTACAAAAATGAAGAAAAAAATCAATTTCCTATCGCTTCCGACGAATCAATCAGCTTTCACATTTCAGTTGCGATCGATTCCAATTTTCTAATCGTATTTGACAAATTATGAGTTGGCTTTACGTATAGTATAAATTCACAAGCCGCTAGATGGTGACTTTCTATCGCGTTTTTTCGATCGACGCGCGTATACGTAATTCAGTTTCGCTTCTGGTCATTCGATTCGTCTCGACTGACTTTCTCATCGGCCAAGTTTTTTTCTCAATAACGTATGCAAAACGGATTTCGCGCTCGATGACTGATCATTAGTCAGACCCGATTAAGAAGCGCCACTAGAAAAACTTGCATTCCTCAGAAATGAAGCACTCGAGCAACAAAAAATAAACTGCGAAAAAGTTACTGATTCACACGTCCAACTGCCCATCCTAAATATCTGTCAACTTGAATCTTTTAAGGATTTAAGGTATTTTTTGGCAGTTTCAAAATATCGGAACTGTTTAAAAATACCAAAACTTATAGAAATGTTGAAGATGATGAAAAGTTTTGAAAATTTTATTTAAATTTAGCAAATAACAGAAAACCATTTGTTACGTCCTCTAGATTTCAGTATTTGAATTTTTTTATTTTCGAATTCCTTGAATTAATTTCATAAATTTAAAAATTCAATTGCTATCTTTTTTTAGAGTTGATAGATTTCTGATAGTTTAAAAACTGTTTAAATGTTTTCCGTACATTGAAAGCTATTATAATTTCAAATATATGTATATATAGTTTTGAAAATTGAAAAAAAGCGGTAAATTGTGTGTGTGTTTTTTCTTTTTTGGCAGCGGAGAAAATGCTGAAACACGTGTCAGTGTCGCCATGGCGGAACCGCGCCGACAGTCTCAGCATCGCGTCCTCAGCGAGTAGCTGTGAGAGCTCAAGTCTCAGCGGAAGCCCGACTCCTGGGGACGAAACGCCCCTACCCTCGAGGGCCTCGTCGTGCATGTCTCTCGCCCCCCTCACCGCCCGATCGAGTTTTTCCCTCTCAGAAAATGCACCTCAAAAGGTCAGTTGAAGCTTCGATTCAATTTTTCCATACTCCCGTATGGAAATTATTCTACATTGTATGGGAATTTCTAGAATAGGACAATTTTTCAATAAGTATGTATCTTTTCCCATACTTTTCCGAAACATTTTATACATGAATGAGAAAAATTCTATAAATGTATGGGAATTATAAAACGAAGTATGGGAAATTTACGGTTCATGTATAGGTTGTATTATTAATAACGATTAATCATATACATAAATAATTATTATATAATAATTATTAATATGTTACAGTTCATAATACATAAATAAATCATATTATTTATACTATTGTAATTATTTTGTTTTGTTTTTTTAATTTTATTGTAATTAATATTAATAATTAATTAATATGTACCTTCCCATAATGTATGGGAATTAATTCAATTTTTCAAATCATTTCAAATATTGCAAGCAAGTCTGGGTTTTTAAAACAGGAAAATTAGGTAGCTGCCTATGGCAGAAAATTTTTGAGGAAACATTAGAAATTTGTTTTAGCTGGAAAACAATTAAATTCAGCAGAGATTTTCTGCTTGTTTTGTTGGTATGTGAAGCAAGATAATTACTAAGTTAGTTTCGTGATATAATTGCAACGTAATTACAAGTTTGATAAGTGTGATAAGTGATTATTATAATTGAGAATGCTAACTGATGATTTGAATTTCATAATATGTTATTAGAAACTCTTTCGTGCTCCACGCGATAATTTACTCACTTTGATTAACGAATTCTGCAGGAACCGGAATTGCGATTTTGGGGTCCATATAAAAAACGGTGAATATCTGTAAAATTTTCGACATTTTTCAAATTTTAAAGGAATATTCGGAATAAGTGAAATTTTCAAAGTAACATTGGCGACATTGTCGAAACGTCTTTACTTTTGAAAATTAAGATATTTATCTTAATTTTAATGTACTTAGGTATCTTATAAATTATGTCTCGAATTTTCAGAAAGCTTTAAATTTTCATAAATCGTAAAATTTTCCAATTCCAACCATTTTTAAATTATTAACAATTCATGAATTTTGCGAAAGTCCTATCGTTTGAAAAATATTCTAAATGTGACGAAATTTCTCAACTTTATTAATTATTGCAGGAGAATGATATTTATGAAAATGAGTAAATTTTTACATCTCCGAAATTCTTGCATCTCCGAGAAATTTTCAACATTTTTCAAATTTTGACTGAATGTTCGGAATAACTGAAATTTTCGGAAAAAATTTACTGAAATAGTCAAAGCTTCTTTATTTTCATAATTTCTAAATTTTAATATTCTTATCAATAAATTTTGTCGACTATTTTTTGTTGCAAATTTACCCAAATCAAAAAATATTCCAATGATTAATAATTTATGAACGTTGCGAAAATCTCATCGTTTGAAAAATATTTTTTAAGTTATGAAATTTCTGAATTTTACTAATAATTGAAAGTTATGTGAACATTTTTACAATATCGAAATTCTTGCAATCTTCGAAATTTCTAAATGCTCGATTTTTCGAATTTCCCTTATCAATCACATTTCTACAATTTTAAAAATCGCTCGAATATTCAAAGTTGACAAAAATTTAGTGAATTTTCAGAATATCAATCTCCTTGGAAATGTTAAAATTATAATAATTTTCAGGGAGAGTACGAAAAATTCATACAATTATAAAGGAATAACAAAATTTACTTAAATGTTCTAAACAACATAAATTTCGAATTTACTAATTTGTGCAAAACATCTGAATTTTCAAATTTGCCAAATATTAACATATTCACAATTTTTCCTCTTTCGTAATTTCATATAATTCCCCAATTCACTGAACCAAATTTTTTTTCTTCTGAGAAGATGCGTGTTTTGAGTGAAATAGAAAGGCGGCAATTTTCAAAACTTCCTAGGCACGCCAAATTCCCAAATCTAGCCCTGATTGCAACTTGAGATGTTGAAAGCAGAACGCATCCTAAAAAAATAGAAAATAGTACACATGGTCACGCTATTCGACGCTCAAGCATCTTGTTCATCTCGAATTACAAATAACAGTAAATCAGAAACTCCCCTCAAAAAAGCCCAAGATTTACAACTCAACACAAATTCAAGGAATTTCTTTAATTTCCATCGCCTTCTTTTCCCGTGAATTTTCTTTCATTTCCCTCGTTAGCGATCGTAAAATCACTCGGGTTCTCGAAAAAAAAAAAAAAAAAAAAAAAAAAAAGAAAAAAAAAAAAAAAAAAAAAAAAGAAAAAAAAAAAAAAAAAAAAAAAAAAAAAAAAAAAAAAAAAAAAAAAAAAAAAAAAAAAAAAAAAAAAAAAAAATCTTATGGAGACGCAACAAGTATCTTCTCTCGATGACCCTACGCTATCAGCCATCGCGTTGCTTTTTCCACAAACAATGATAAGAGCCTCACGAGATTAAAACGTTTTTGCTTGTAAATCAAAACGCTCGGAATATTATATCGATTCTCGCGATTAGATTTTTTGCCCTCCTTCACGGACAAAATTTTTTGGCAAAAATTACCAAAAAATACAGGAATCGCTGGACAATGGTGAAATCTTGTCACTTTTTCCCAAAAAATATAGTAATTTTTACCATATTTTGCGTAAGTAATCCTACAATATGGTAAAAATTACTATATTTTTTGGGAAAAAGTGACAACATTTCACCATTGTCGAGCGATTCCTGTATTGTTTGGTAATTTTTGCCAAAAAATTTTTTCCGTGTTGGAAAACGTTCATCCAATGAAAATCTCATATTTTCTACGAAACGCCATTTTCTCGGTTTTTTTAAAACTCAAATTATTATCAAGATTCTATGTACGGATGTGGTTGAAAAAACTCGGTTTGGGCGATCGTCAAGCTCTCTTTTTGAAAATACATTTACCCGTGAAACGTGGGATCGTATACGCAAACCGCAAGCCACATTTCGTGTAAATAAACGCCGCAAAGATACCCCAGATGCACGTGTGAATCGAGAACTCGACTCTGACCCACGCGCTCCAAATTTTTCAACAACAATCGCAAAATTTCATAATACAATTTTGTATTATGAAGAATTCTTTCTAGAACTTGAATTTCAACCTATCTTCTGTCTTTGAATTCACATATTTATAATAACTCATTGATTTTTTATTTGAACTATCAACTGTTTCACCAACACGGACTGAAAATTTACATTTTCACCAATGCTCTACAAGATTATTAATTTTCATTCCGCTAAGGCTCCTCGGAACCTTCTGTAGTGCGAGAGAGACGCGTAGAACGGGAACCAGTTGAGAGAAACAAGGACGAAAAGAAAAGGTTCGTCTTAAGGCGATACATATAAAGTTTTTCAATGCTCAGTTGGCCCCAATATGTGACGAGTCGTGAGTTGAGATTCTCACACCGAGTTGTTTCTTGCGACAAAAACCTTTGCGACCTCCAAACAGGCGCTCGTTCCGCTCGGCTAATTCAAGCTTCTTCGCATCGCGTCTTCAAATTAACCAAGAATTTCGTTTCCATTCAAAGCTCACTTCTATACGTTCAAAGTGAGAGAAGTTGTTTTTTAAAAACAAAGAAGAGTATGGGAATCAGTCAAAAACTGTCAAAACTGTCAATAACTGGCAAAGTCGATGTCATAAAAAACTATGAAACTTGTACATAAAAATTCGAATAATTTGATAATTATCTTTTCCTAAATAATTCGCTCACGTTTCATAAAATTACAAATTATTCCAACTTTCATAAAAATTTCCATCACGGTGATTTTACTAATAAGATTTGCATAATTTTTAAACTGTTGAAACTATGAATAGTGAAATCCAGAAGTTCAATCTCGAAAAAAAAAATCCTCTGAAAGAAGTGCCGTTACGATATTCTGACTAATCGCACATGATACGATACAGTATTACGTTTCTTACGTTCGTTGGAAATACTTACGTGATTTTTTTTCATCGCTTATTTAGCTGGCTAGATACATAAGTTTTCCTTACATATCTCTTACATAATACATACAATTACGTCAAAGAGTTTTTTTTTTTTTGAAAGTGCAAGTTATTCAAAATTTGAGAAAATCTTTGAGATGTTGTACAAGTTTTGATGAAATTTGAAGAGGTTTTCCAGTAATGTCTAACTTTCGTTGCACCTTAAATTAAGACTGACTTGTACAAGTGCAGACAAACTGTTTCAACATGTTGCACCAAAATATATTACAACGCCTGAAAGAGAGTCAAAGGAGGTCTTGGTTCCGCGTTGGAGCGCAGGACCTGTCCCTCGCAACATCCGGAGTGGCAGTCCATAGTTCCGGTTTTCTTTTTCGTGCCGTGCCACGCTCCGCTCCGAGGCTCGACCGCCTCGTTCTTTATTATCGGAACTAATCGAGGCGTGGAACGTCCTTGACTCGAGCACAATGCCATTGTTTTTCCTGCGCATGTTTCTCATCACAACTTGTGAGAAAATATAAAAATGTCAATATAATTTAAACATCGCGTTTTTAAGTAGATCAGGGGGGGGGGGGGGGGAAGAAATTTTTAATGGGGCTCTTCCGTTATTTCGCACTTTTGTCGTCGCGGAAGTAGGAAGTGTCGCGTGGAACGCGCTAATTGTCACCGCCCACATGGGGGACGAGAAAACACACAACAACAAGCCCGGAACCTTGCGTGTTGGGAAACAAAGATGATTTTAAATGGCCGATAATCGCCGTGCCGAACAACCGTGAGCCCTGCTTCGATTCAAGGATCGGGCCCACATACTTCTCCCAGGGTTCAATCACCATCCCAAGTTTTTTTACCCTTGGGTCATTGATCGCTTTTTTCACGTGCATTCACGATCAAAAAAGTACTTCATCGAATTTTCAATTCCGTGTCTTAACTAGGAAAACCACCGGAAAAGCAATTACGAGTTGAGAAAAAAGCCTCTTCCGGAGCTCGAACCCATGACCCTCCGACCTGCGAATAGTTTTGCATTCCCAGCTCTTGGAATGCGTTCGTTTCTGAGGCCGTTCCGAAGATTTTTCCGAGAATTCGGTCCCGACTGCAAAATCGCATTCCCAGTTCGTGGAACAGCTTCTCGAGCCGTAGAAATTTCCGAGAATTAGGGCGAATGCGGGTAGGAGTGGGGTGCAGCCAGGACCGAATTCTCGGAAAAATCTTCGGAACGACCGAACGCGTTTCACCAACTGGGAATGCAACCTACTGTAGTGCGAGAAAGACGCGTACAATAGGAACCACTCGAGAGAAAGAAGGACGGAAAGAAAAAATCTTGCGAATCGTCTTGAACTCATTTTTGAATTTAGATGGTGAAATTATTGCGTCATTGAAAAGCATTAATACTCAATGAGCTAATTTTCAATGAGAAAAAGATGCCTTGGAAGTGGGAAGAATAAAAATGCGAGTACCCTAGATATACTTTGCATGATTGCCATACTTAGCGATATACAAACAACGGAATTCGTTGATAGATTTTTTCCTCATTGTTCAAGATAAAGAATGTTACATACTTATTCTTCGCAAGTTGATAAAACCGTAAACGCGGCGTTTCGCGAATGAGAAGTTTTCTTTCAAACTCGTTTGCGGCGTCATTCGCCGAATAAAAATGCAACTACTGCAATTATTCAAGTGCATGGCCAACAATTATTCTCTTCATTTTACACCCATTCTTTTCCCTTGCGATAAAAACCTCATGAAAATTTCTTATAAAAAAACTTTTCTTATAAAGTGATCTTATGGAAGACTTATAAATGAAGTTTTTCTCGAGGTTTTTCTTATGAGATTTTAGTTCCTGTATCAATTCTTATAAAATAATGTTTTTTTTAATTGGTTCTGTCAAATGAATGCAAAATTTTCATTCTTTGCTGATGTTGTTGATTGAAAAAACATCTGGACAGAGTCAAAATATCGCGAAGAAAGGGAATGTTGTGGCGAGCATTGCGGCATTTTGGGTGCATCTTCCGTGTGCAGATGGCTCGTTCGTGATGGAACGAACAATGACGATTGCGAGACTTAGCATTCTGCGAGTATAGCATTACCGATTGTGGGGATCTTTTATGGCTTTTGAATAATAATACGTTTTGATAGGCGCACAATAAACAGGACGGGTAGGTGGAGTTGTCGATAGCGGCCTTGAAAAAACGCGCTTCCGCGAAATTTTTTTACGCCCGATTAATGGGAGGTTTCGCAAATACACTGGTGCCTCAATCCAACCCCAATCCAAGTCTCTTTTCATATACTTTTTGGATAGGGGGACACTTTTCCCAAAAAATTCTATTCCCAAAGTACTTTATTAAATACTATAATAATAATATATTTATTGTTGTACTATAATTATTATTATCATTATTGTTATTATTATTGTTATTATTATTATTAGTATTATTAGTATTATTAGTATTATTATATAATTATAATATTTTGATTTCTCAATATAAATAAATATTTATTCATAGAATGTAAAAAAAATTTACTTCGTAAAAATGTACTTTAGAACAAATATACTTTGGGAAAATTTTCTTTCGAAACGGCATTTTTTGGAAAAATTGTCTTTGGGAAAAATGTCCATTGAGAAACTTTATTTTGGGAAAAGTGTTACAGTCACTTGATGATTTTTCAAACAATGACATTAAACATTCAAATTATTTGAATGATGGAAAATATATTTTAACTATTTTTTGCATTCGGGCAATTGACCTGCAATTTTTTGTCATCGATTCATTATTTTTTTTATCAATTTTACTTTCTGCAGCACAAAATGAATTTCAATTACTTTTCCAAATAATTGAATGAATCGAAATTGAATTCAATTGAATTGAATGAATTGAATCAAATAAATTGAATCAAATGAATTGAATTAAGTGAATTGAATCGAATGAATTGAATCGAATGAATTGAATTGAATGGATTGAATTGAATTGATTTGAATGAATTGAATTGAATGAATTGAATTGAATAAATCGAAATTGAATGAAAACACTGAAAATCGTATAAATATTTGCAAATTGCACACATAAACATTCAATTTCTGAAGTAAATTCAAGTAGCATTTTTCACTCGAAAAATTGTTTTCGATTCCACGAAGCATTTTCGAAAATAATTGCTGATGAACAGCAGAAGAACTAGAGCTTGCATATACTGCAAAAAATTAATGGCATGACTTTGTAATAACCTTATATCATTTCTACCATGCTCTAGCTAGCAAAAATTACGATTTCTTCTTTCTAGTTTTCAAACAAGATTTTTTTTTTCTCTCAGAGAAATGTGAGTTGGTTAGGTTGGGTTGGGTTTTGTTTATCACGCAAATGGAAAATAGATGAATTGTTACGATTTTTGTAATAACTTTCTTGTTTCGTTAAAGAAAAAGGAAGAAAACGATTTAAATTCTTAATGGATAAAAATGTTTATTAAAGAATTCAAAATCTATTAAATATGAAAAAAACTGGGAATCGATGAAATTTTAAATTCCTAGAGTATTGAATTTTGGAGATTTCGTGTAGAAATTCATTGAAATGCCAGAAAATTATTCAAATTGTAAAATTCCTGGAAGAGTTGGAAAAATAATTCAAGTACTGGAAATCATGTAAAATACTTGATTTGTGTATAGGAAATTTTTTTTACAAATCTATTAAAATATTAGAAAAACTCTAAGCGAAATAGTATGATATCAAAAAAATTTTATAAACACTGGAAAATAGTAAAAACAAAGAAATTACTCAAAATGTATAGAATTTTGGGAATCTTTCAAGATACTCAATTCCGAAAAATCAATAAAAATACTAAAATTCTTGAATGCTTTAAATCTCAGAGTATAAATCTATAGGATTATTAGTTAATCTCACAAAACCTAAAAAATACTAAAAATACTGAAAAATACTAGCAATCCATAAACTACTATAAATCTATGAATGTATATATATTTTTTTAAATTAATGAAAATACTGAAATCCTCTAAAACTCTCAAATTTAAAGTTCTAAATTCACGTAATCTGTACGAGAAGATCTTTCAAGTCGTATAAATACTAAAAATATTTGACAATGAGAAAAAAATCAATTATTTTGTACTATAAATATTTAAATTATATATATCTAAAATATATATTATTTATAAATTAAAAATTATGCATAAATCAAATAATGTACTATATATTCCAAGAAAATCTACAATATTATTTAAATTTTTCATGTATTATTATAGTACATTCAGCCATAAATATATTTATTTTTACCATGCAGTATAGTAAAACATCAAAGTTGATGTATAGTAAAAAATACCAAACATATAGTGTTTTTTACTTTCGTAAATAATGTTTTTCAATGTACAAGATATGGGAAATTACCTTGTATGATCATAATTTCTAGATTTTTTGAATAATACAATACTGTATATAATAGTAAAATGTACCATATTTCATCTCGATCCCCCATTACTATATTTTTGAATAAAAAGTACTAGATTTTTCTCCGAGTGCGGGAAAGGAAGAAGCGTGTAATCACAATTGATCCAAAAAGAACCGGATGACTCGTGCAAATTGCTCTTGGGGGTACACGTAAATAAGCGGAAATGCCACCGCAGGCACGAGTCCATTTTCCTCGATCGGAAATGCACATTCGCCGAGCTGTTTTTTAATCAACAAAGAAAAAGTACATCGCAAACAATTTCATTTTACCACTATTCTCGAAAAAACTAGCTCGATTTTTTGCACAAAAATAATATTTCTCTACACTAGTGTGGAAAAGTCAAATATTTATACTTACAGTTTTGTTCGAAAATAATTTTATCAGAAACTAGGATTATTTTTATTCTCGAGTTAGCAAAATTTTTCCTTTTTCGATTGACCAAAAATTGCTGGAGATTCAGAGGTTTTCAAAAAGTTTATATGGATCTTGACGTCACACCCCCGACTCTACATTTTTCAAATCTCTGTATCTCCTGCAATTCTCAATCAAATGAAAAAATACATCTCAATTATTTTTTCAGTTCCATATTATTAATTGTAACATGGAAAAAAAGATATTATGAAGGACGTAAGAGGACACAAAACTTTTTTAGCACACAACTTTCGTGTCAGAGATAATCTACTTACACAAATGCAGCGCAATGGTCTCAGGTGTCTTGAGCTCGTATTCGCTTTTTACGTGTTTGTTTTCAGGCTTATTTCGTCAGCCATCGATAACATAAATCTCGAGTGACTAATTGATAAATATCATCGAGATTACTCGGGTGCCAAAAGAATTTTTTGCTATAACAATCGGAATCAATACAATCTTTTTAGCGTTTTAACATTTTTACGTTTTTTCACGAAATTAGTGTAATCAACATAACTTTTTCACATCAAACTTTATTATTTAGTTGAAAAACTGAAAGAAGAATGTTTTAAAAATCTATGGTATGAATTTCTGCAAGAATTTCAAGAAAAAAACTTGCATCTTGAAAGAAATGGATTTTTGAAGTACGGTATGGAAGGGGTGACGAGCGAGTGTAAAAATGATGTTACTATTATAAGCATGCAGTTGCTGCCTTTAGATCTTTCTTTTGAAAGAGGGTACTAATCGCGTGATCGTGCAGTTGAATCATTGGAACATAAAATACATTTTTTTTACTAAAAAAAAGTAAATCTCAAATCCATTGAGCTTTTTCAGCCTTATTTTAAAAGACGACAATAATAAACATTCCAAAATTCACGTTTTCACGATGTTATGAATTTCGTTTTAATTTTATAAAAAAAAAATTTGAAAAATCACTAAAAGATTTCTGACGAATTCGAAAAACCATGCCTGCATTAATTTATGATCTTTATGTTATTTCAAAATCCGGTCGGATTCCGTCCGTCGCGAAAGAAAAAATTCCAACATTTTTATTAAACCTCAATTTTCCATTTCTCCTTAACGGAGAAAAAAAATACAAACCCTAAATTCTCGGCTTATTTCAAAAATCGACATTAATGAAAACTAGAAAATATTTGAAAATCCGGTCGGAAAAAAACGTGGGAAAACGTCTACATTAACCGTGAAAAATGAAATGTTCACCGAGGCAGAAATAATAGTTGCGTTTCTAGTGGATAATTATTTAAAAGGGTCGTAGATCTCGAATGTAATAAATTACCCAATATGTACGCGTTATGTAAACCGGATCGTGTGACGCGTAAATCACTGCGCGGACAAAAGATGCGCTCGCACAGGAACGATGCTCAATCGCCGTCTCGTTTTTTTCATATCTCCCGCGGTGTGTGAATTAGCAGCTTCATTGGCAAAAACAATGCTCGTTATTCCTCCGGATTCACGGCGTCCCGTGGCTTTCATAATTCCATTGTTTCGCGCGGGAAAGCCAGGCGCGAAAGTAAGCCCGAGCAGAAACGTAATCAAACAAAAGCTTTACATGAATTCCGTTGAATCTTACGAAAGAAATCTCAAAAGCTTCCTTAGCAATTCATGAGCAACAGAAAATAGAATCAAAATCTGCCCAGGACATGAACGTGTGCATTATTAATGTCACATTATGTAGAAAGTCTTAACCATGGCGTCGGACGTATTTGATGCTGGATGGAATGCGAATGAGGCGAACGATTGAACAATGAAACAAATTGAGTCGACAATGCCTGCACCGAGGTAGCGTCGCGTTATTGTAATTACCCCGCTCGCTGTGTTTAATGTGCACCTTTCTTTTTCCAACGCGTCGTCATTTTTATCATATAGAAAGCGCGAGAATGCTTCACATATCCGGAATTCCCACATTTCTCCGACATTTTCCGTAATGTATGTCAACGTGACGATATTAAAAGAAACTTAATTCGAGTCTCGCAAGACCACACGGAAGGTCGATTCAAGAGATGGCTTAGGTTTAGAGGACCTTAAGGAATCGTCAGCCGACACCCGCTTCCGCTCGCGGATTCAGAAAAAAAGGGGGGACGTGATCGTGCGGGCACGTGCTCCCTTCATTGAGCAGTTTTTACAATGCGCCTCGATCGAGCTTCCTTCTTAATAATCCGCCATATGGCCTTCCTCGAAGGTCTTCTAACGGAATCAAAGTCCAACTTTGCATAGTACCTCGAGTAATCTGAAAATAAACTTGTGACTCTAGTAATATTGTTGGCGTTGGAGAGAAATGTTTGAGACATGATCGTCATAAGATTCACAGGGAGCCGGATGGGAGAGCTCGACACATGGCGTCTGCAGTACAAGCTAATAAGCGAGCGCGTGTTGGTGCCCGAGGGGGACATGGAGCCGACCGAGTTGTTCTCGTTAAAAACAATCAAGAGCAAAGGAAGGCTCAATTAAAGGAACCTGCGTCCATCCGGATGACCACGCGTTGCCAACATTTGCTCTCCAGTCAACGAGATGCACAGCTGTCCAATTGTTCACTTCCATAGAGTATTCGTGTCAAATGATATTACTCTACGCTGTGGCGCCATGAACGTGTCCGATCAAGTTTTTCCAACTGCTTTTCCCGAAACTCTAGGAACGTACATCTTGTATCGCCGGAAGCTGCAGCTAAGACACGTCCTCGTATTGCATCTTGTACGCAAAGCAGGATCGTCTTTCACGAGGAATAAAGTGTTCTAGCAGCTGTCGCTTCCTCTCGAATTCTAGCACGCGCCGGCCGAAAACTTTGGCTTGGTGTATGAAAAATGTGAAAACAGACAGCTGAGTCGACAAGTGCAAAATAACGACGATTGAGCTCGACCCCGTTTCCTTGACATGACTTAACCGAGTGTCAATAAGCGAAACAACGTCGTGATCGCGCGACGTATTATCTAAATATCGCGATTAGCGAGACTTGGCACATTCTTCGAGGCCAATAAGCAATTATTTCTCTGCAGGAAACTCGGGGGAACGCGTAATCCAATTCAGGGCGAAATGAACATCATTGCGAGTCAATGATCGAGACCGGATAGAAAGTGTACCCGCAGCATTTTCGTGCGTCATGAAATTATTGCTTCATGAGAACCAAGGCATTAGCAATGGGAAAATCCACGATGTGTCCGTAATGAGATGATGCGAATTGCGTATTGGCGATTGCAGAAACAGATGAGGCAACTGTTTCAGTGCGACAAAAAATATAGTCGAATGAGCCGAGAAAGCCAGTAGAAATAAAAAGGAAATTCGTTGGAAGAATGAATGAAAGGAAGAATGAATTGGTTACAGCAAACATTGATTTAGTAAAATATGGACCAACAAAAGTTTTGGGCACTGCAACCAAAACTTTGATTATGACAACCAATGGTAGGGGGACACTTTTCCCAAAAAGTCCTATTCTCAATGAGAAGTGTTTCCCAAAGTACTTCTTTCCCAAAGACCTTTTTCCCAAAGTACTTTATTGAGTACTATAAAAATGATAAATTTATTCTAGTACTGTTATTATTATTATTATTATTGACTATTGCTATCATTATTATATAATTATAATATTTTTATTTTTTTCAAACGCGAATTGATTCAAAACAGATTAATGACAATTTTATTCTAATTTTCTAATATAAATAAATATTTATTCATCAAATGTATGTAAAAAACGAGAAAATTTCAATAATGTCAATAACTACAATGCTGATAAAATTTATTAAATATTTCATTATTAATATGTTACTATTATACAATAAGAGTATTGATTTAATGATTTAAATAATAATATTACAATAAAAAAATTACAATATATACTGATACAGATATATATTTCCATTTGATTTTTCACTAATAACTTTTTATTTATAAAAAATTAACTGAGAATTTATAATAATGTTTGCATGTATTTCAGAATTTTCATTACTGATAATGTAATATTTTTGACCATGTAATCAAAAATAAAGTACTTTGAGTTATTTAGAGTCCCATTGTACAGATACTAATTTTATTGACGAGGAAAATTTATATAATGATACAGACGTTTTTATTTATTTCCAGTTGTTTTTTTACTGATAATTTTTTTTTAAATTAACTGAGAATTGAAAATAATGTT
The DNA here is from genome assembly GCA_030522825.1 of Platygaster orseoliae. Lineage (NCBI taxonomy): Eukaryota > Metazoa > Arthropoda > Insecta > Hymenoptera > Platygastridae > Platygaster > Platygaster orseoliae. Next base: position 14,726 of record JAPYZL010180136.1, read on the forward strand.
TGCAGGAATCTTACCTTGTTTCAAAATTTTCGTTACTATTAATAATATAATTTTTTGGACCCTGGCTCGAAAAATGAAGTATTTTGAATTATTTTGAGACTCAGTTTAAAGATACTCATTTTATTGAAGAGGGAAATTTCTATAATGATACAGACGTTTTTATTTATTTCCAGTTGATTTTTTACTGATAATTTTTGATTTATAAAAAATCAATTGAGAATTGATAATCATGTTTGAATTTATTTCAGAACTTTTATGACTAATAATATAATTTTTGGGACCCTGGAATTAAAAGTAAAGTATTTTGAGTCATTTCGAGTCTTATTTTATTAACGAGGGAAATTTTTTTAATGATGCAAACTTTTTTATTCACTTCCAGTCATCTTTTTCCGATGATTTTTCCAATAATTTTTGATTTCTGAAAAATTGACTGGGAATTGATAATGTTTGCATGAATATTATCTTCTCACTGGGAATTTCGAATTGTAAATCATGTTTCAATATTTGTATTACTGATAATAATTTGATATTTTGGACCCTGGAAACGAAAAATACTTATTTTGCATTTTGAGTCATTTCGAGTCTTATTTTGCATTATTTTATTTACTGGGGAAATTTCAATAATAATAAATACTTTTTTATTTATGTTTATTCGATTTTTCACTGATAATTTTTCCAATAGTTTTTCATTCACGAAAAATTTACTGAAATATTCTTATATGATGGAAAATAATGTTGAATTTAAAAACCTGAATGTGAAATTATTATGAAAAAAGTATGTTCCAAAACTTTCATTAATGATAATATAATATTTTTACTTAATAATATCAAATCAGTATAACTTACAAAGAGATATCCTAAAAAAATGTATTTTGGGAAAAATGTACTTTGAAACAAATATACTTTGGGAAAATGTTTCTTTGGAAACTGCATTTTTTGGGGAAATTGTCTTCGGGAAAAATGTCCATTGGGAACTTTATTTTGGGAAAAGCGTAGGTGCTACAATCCAGCCAATTTTTATTTCGAAAAAAACAATATAATAAACACCCCCTTCCCTTCCCCCGTGGCTTGAGTCTCAATTTTGCGGATTTCGCGAGTTTCGTTCGATGAAAGCGCGTTTTAGTAAAAAGTCGCAAAAATATTTCATTGGTAGAGTAAAAAACTGAGCCTCCGATGGGGTCTATTTACAGAGACTCCTCGTAAAATCCGTAAAACGTAGTATACCAGCCATACTACACTGGCGCAAAAGTTGAAGCGATTTGTCAAGCGGAAGTTGTTGTCGACTCGTTTATAGGGCCTCGCAACTTTTCAAGTGCAGCTGCAGCTCTCGGCGCCAAAAATAGTCGAACGTTTTTTTCGAAAAGACGTCGAACCTTGATCGCTACTCTTCGGAAAGTTATACAGAAAAAAAATTCTAACGCGTTTCGTTACAGTTTTCATGAGTTGCATTAAATTTTTTTTCTGGCGTGAGATGTGCTTTTGCGCACTGACTCTCCATAAGCACCATGTATCTTGTACGTTCCTTGGTCGTCTAAAAGTCCTGAAGATGGACATGGTACGTTTCCAAAAGCTCGACAACTTGAAATGAACAAGTCTTATTATACTGGCTCTGAGTGGCCATTATTTCAACAAATTCATCAAAGCAGAGCGTTAAATTTCTACAATTTCATTAAATTGTTCTTAGAGCAGTAGTTCTGTAGTTGCCACAGCATAAATAAATAATAAAATAAATTTTGTAACTGATGCAGTGTTTTCTATAAATCAGTTTGCTGTTGAACCAAGTGAGAATTCATGATGCGGAACTGTACGTGATTGAGAGGAATAAGTCCCTGTGATTTGAATGGATATCAAAGTGCTTTGACCTCGAAAGGCATGTTTTGTACGGCGTGTAATTTGTACCTTGCCTGCAAACGCTTCTTGGCCCTTATGTATACGTTGAGATAAGCTATCGCTTTGTCAGATATGAATAGTCGTATCAGATATGAATAGCCTGATTTTATTTTATCAAGGGCTCTTTCGCGTCATAACGTCGTTAAATTTTATGCAAGAAACTGTAATTTCATTTTCGACTCAAAAACGGCGTTCTATGTAGCATGCCGAAACGCGGGTAATTGTTTCTTGAAGCGGTAATAAGAGAGCGGGGGATAACTGCAGGAGAGGCATGATAAAGGGCGATAAGGCTGGGATAAGTGGCGATGTAATATCTGTAATTTTCTTAAAAGCACCATGGACGATGATTTGGTTAACTACCGGAGGAAGCGGATTACACGACTCGCGCGTCAGAGGTGTCGTAACTTTTGTTAGTATGCATACGATACATGTACGTACGAGCGGCAAATGTCTATTGACGAGCGTGAGCTCGTGCGCGACTATGTACATTCACGGCTGGGATTTTCGCAAAGTCTCGCCAGCTAAACAACGCAATGACAGTAGACGAGGCGCCAGTGCCAGCCTGTGTCTTGAGACTCTTATCATGATCCCTCATCAATTCATCTTTGCATACATTTTTTTTTTACTTTCGTTTATTGTATCTAATGTTGAGAATTTCTGGCACGTTGTTTCTCCCCTTTGACCAATATTTTACCCACGTCTCTAACCTCTCATAAAACAACAAGCTCTGTAAAAAGAAACCTCAGTTTTTCTTGCTCGTTGGAGAAAAAATGTTTTCCTCCATAACACAAGAGCGACAATGTGTGTTTCTTCAGGATGATCCAGTGTCGAAGGGAAAACTTGCGTTCGAATCCAACACTCCGCATCTGGCAGCAAACATTTTTGTGTTAAGCGGTTTATTTTAGGTTTCAAGAGCTCGAGATCCCTCGTGCATAATTTTAAAAAATGTGTGTTACGCAAGAGGGTTCCCACAGTGAAATACGCGCTGCATTTACAATGATTGCACCGTTAGAGGATCACTTTTCATGCGTTTACGCCACCACAGCGTTTATATGACTAGTCATAAGTCGACTAATTTACAGTCTAATCCGTTGCGAAAAATGTGCTTGCAAGGTCTAATGCCATTTATGTGCGCTCATGGCGTCATTGGAATAGTCGTGCATATTCGAAATTTATGTTAGAATATCCATAGTGGAACAAATGTATCATCTGCTTACGAAAATACAATTTTTCCATTTTTTAAACTCCGGGATTACTAGGCTATATAAGTTTTGGAGTCTCAGTCGTATATTTTTTATCTTCGTATTGAATGTAGTGAAATTCGATTTTTGTGATTTTTAAGTTATTAGATATTTCTCCAATATTTATACACCTTCAAGTTGTAAGCATTTCTAATATTTTTTATAGTGTTTTGAAAAATTACATTTTATAAATTACAATTTTTCCGTATTTTTTTAGTGTTTCTTGTTTTTTTCAATTTCTGGCATTTTCATGGTTTTTTATACCGACATCTAGAATCACATATTCTGGAATTCGTGTTTCGATAGATTTTTATTACTTTTATAAATATCTAGGAAAATTATATCTTGATACATTTTTACTATTTCGATGATTTTTAGTATTCATGAAATTTTGTAGCGTTTTCGAGTATTTTTATAGATTTCTAATATCTCTATAGATATCTCTATAAATTTCTGAAACTTGATGGCATTGAAAAATTCGACAATTTTGAGTATTTAAAATGATTTTCTAGAAAATAGTATCTTCTATAAAAATTTTCAACACTTTTTGCGTATTTTTTTAGTATTTGTACATTTTCTTCAATTTCTGGCATTTTTATAGTTTTTTATATAGATTTATAGGGTTCATAGTTTTAATCATTTTTGAGGAAATTATCACTACATAGTTTTTGAATATAAATGGATTTCTAGTTTTTAGTGCAGTTTTTAGCATGTCGGGAATTCCAAAGTATTTTTCAATTTTTATATAGATTTTCAGAATTCGACGCTTCTTACTCAAAATTTTGTATTTAATTTTGTAATTTCTTGTATCGTTATGCATTTTTAAATATTCATAAAATTTCGTAGACTTTTCTGCTATTTTTATAGATTTCTAAAATTTTATGGTATTGAAAATTTCGACAATTTTGAGTATTTCAATTGACTATTCATTAAATAGTATTTTTTATACAGATTTTCAGCACTTTTTCCGTGTCTTTTTATTGTTTGCGCATTTTTTTCGAGTTGTGGCATTTTTATAATTTTTTATACTCACGTCTAGAAACACATGTTCTAGTATTCAAAGTTTCATTAATTTTTGAAAAAAATTATCTCTTGCAGTTTTTGAGTATTAATGAATTTCAAAGTATTTTTTAATTTTTATATAGATTTTTGAAATTCGATGCTTTTGACTCAAAATTTTGATAGATTTTCAGTATTCTGATGATTTCTTGTATTGTCGCATTTTTTAGTATATTAAAAATTTCGTAGCGTTTTTGAGTAATTTTGTGGATTTATAATAACATTTCTATAAACCACTCTATAAATTTCTGAAATTCGATGCTATTGAAAATTTCGACAATTTTGAGTATTTAAACTGATTTTCTAGAGAATAGTATCTTTTATAAAGATTTTCAACGCTTTTTTCGTATTTTTTTTTAATTGCAAATTTTTTTTAATTTCTGGTATTTTTACGGTTTTTTGTAACTCACATGTTCTAGAATTCAAAGTTTCATTTGTTTTTGAAAAAATTACCTCTTGCAGTTTTGAATATTCATGAATTTTTAAATATTTCCTAACTTTTATATAGATATCTAGAATTCGATGCTATCAAATCCAAATTTCGATAAATTTTCAGTGTCTTACAGATCTTCCATTTACCTTCATATTTTGCAACATTTCTAACATTTTCGATCGTTTTTAGTTTTTCGTTCAGATTTCTATTCGTTGCTTTTTATAATTTTCAATAGTGCTTGTAATCGCTCAATATATTTCGTGAATTTTCAACGAATCAATGCAACACTCGAACTTGCAGTTCAAAAATCTGAAATGTCACAAAGTTTAATGTATTCGACAAAAATTAGCATAACTTTTTCTGTCGCAGATTTATTTTGCTTCTTATCGTGTTTCCCTTGACGAAATCGCCGTCGAAACTCGATATGTTTGAAAAAGGACCGAAAAGAATGGCGCGACTGAACTCATTTCTGTTTGTAATCACGTATAGTAGAAAGTGCTGAATGGACGCACACGGGCTTCTTCTTTGCATAATGAGGCCCTTGTGCTTGGCGAGCCCTTTCAATCTCGAGGATAGGATTTGCACGCGCCGCGCTCCAGGTGCTATGCGATACTCGAGAGCTCCCAGAGCAACCATTCGAGGCTCGTGCTGTCGCCTGTAGAAAACTTTATTCTCCCTCCTACAATTTGATATTATTATTATCCCCTTCCCTCCTCATTTTCCAAAAAATAAATTTCGTCTGTACCAAGTACTTCAATCGTGCCATTGAAGTTGGCAGCTATTTCAGGAAGAGTTGAAAAGTCTCATAAAAAAAGGCCCGAAATAGAAAGATTTTAAGCGAGCACGAATCGAATCGAAAATAAACCCAAATATAATCCCATTAACTCCTATTTCATCCACATCGGATTTCCAAATGTTCAAGGGGCCTTCCAGCGACATTCAAAAATTATATCTGTCATTTTAAGCGCGAGGCGCACGAGAATTTGGAACGATAATTCGAGAAAAGATGTGGCGTGGCCACCTAGCGAGCACGAGCAATACTAATTTGTATGTCCCTCATCAGAACTCGAGGATATAAAGTTTTCTCTTTGCTGAAATTCACACGAGATCGGAATAATAGTGATTCGTCGGTCGATGAATGTAAATGTTGTCTTGATAACTATTGAGTTGGCTGAATTTTACCTGGAAAAACCTTTGTCAGCGGCCAACGCACAAGGCGCGAATCAAACAATGCACTTTTTATCTCGGCGTGCGGTCAGAGTTTCTTTCGAAACAACGCAATGTACAGAAACATTCGAACCTAAATGGAAATTAGCTGATCTAACGAGTTGCGTTATCCCAAGTTTATTTATTGCGTAGAATTGAGATAAGATTCTTAAGAATACGTTTTTTAATTTAAGGACAGTGGCGGTGGATTCTCGTAGTGAATAATAAGAACCTTTGAAGAAGATAAAGAAGAATTTGGGTTTGGAAAGAGCGTTGTTTCTGGTTGTGAAGAGGCGCGGAAGTGGTTGGTAGTAAAAGTACTTGGGCCGCGTTTATTTCAGGATCGAGCGGCTCCTCGAGGGGTTGATAGCGGACGCCAAGAATAATTACGGGCTAATTGTCGAGTATGCGGGGTGTTTCCGATTTTTTGTACCGAGACGCGACGCCAAAACTGTCACTCTTCTTTACTTTACAGACGCCCGACAACACCCGCACTTCCGAAAAACATTTCTCTCCCCAAGTCGGCAGCGTCTTTTGCGCTAGACACTTTTTTATCCAACTGTATTGTAGCCCAAAACACGTTCCAGAATTTTATAATATTTAACGCTTTTTCTGCAACGTATACAATATTTAAGGAAAACATGAGGAGTATGTGGAAATTGCAATAATTTGTGTAATTGCAGAAATTTATAATATTTAACGCTTTTTTTTCCAATTTATACAATATTTAAGGGAAAAACATGAGGAGTATGTGAAAATTGTATTGATTTATGTAATTGCAGAATTGTGCGATATTTGAAGCTTTTTTTTTCCAGTATTTAAAGGAAAAACTTGAAGAGTGTGTAAGTACCAGCAGCAAATACGAGCAATTTTTTTTAATACTTATATGAATAGTAAAAAAATTTAAGAAATTTCAGAATCTTTTGATACTTGATTCTGTACATCTATGGAGAAATTTATACCTAATCATGGAAAACTCTTAAATCGTATAAATATTGAAAGTATACGAAAAATACTCAAAATCGAACATACTTGGAATTCTAGAAATCTATATGGGTATTTATAAAAAAATTCAGATTTTAAAATAAATGCTGGAAAATAGTGAAATTATTTATCACTATTGAAAAATATGAAAAATAGTAAAAAATAAAAGAAAATTGTACAAAAAATATGTAAAATATTTCATTATAGAACATGGAATTTGTAAAATCTTTGAATCAATCCATGAAAATTCTAAACGTCAAACATACTCGGAATTATCTAAATCTGTATGGGTATTCATGAAAAAAATGTAGATTTTATAATAAACGCTGGAAAATTGTCAAAAAAAAATATAAAATATTTTTATTATCAAACATGGAATTCTAGAAATCTATATGAGTATATCCATAAAAAAAGTTCAGAATTTAAAAAAAATGCTAGAAAATTGTAGAAAAAAATCAACAACTACTGAAAAATACGAAAAATAGTAAAAAAAAAAGGAAATCTGTACAAAAAATCTATACAACTTTTTCATTATAGAACATGGAATTCGTAAAATCTATGGATCGATCCATGAAAATACTGAAAATTCATAAAACTTGAAACTTTATACTATATAGTAAATTTGATATCAAATTCTAGAAATCTCTTATCGATAATTAGAAATTTCTACATAATCTGAAAAATACAAAAACTATAAATACTCCAAATTTATGAAGATACAGTTTTCTCAAAAATCTATAAATCTTGAAATCTTTAAGCATCGAATTCCGGAAATCTAACTCGATAATTCGAAATTTCTACAGAATATGAAAAATAGAAAAACTGTAAATACTAAAATTTGATGAAGATATAATTTGCTCAAAAATCTATATATCTTGAAATAGGGGAGACCGGGGCAAATACGCCCACGTTTTGGAAAAATCATTTTTCTACAAGACAGTAATGATTATTAAATAACGACTTATGTCACGCGCTAGCGTCTCCTAAGGAACAAAACTTGAATCATCATTTTCAAGGATCTTTACTGATTTTTAAGTTTTTACAATAAGTTCAAAGTAGTGTTGAATCAGCCATTTGGATAAACCCCGGGGAAATACGCCCACGTTATTAATTAAAGAATTTTGCATGAAATTAATAGGAAACAACATAATATAAGAAATGAAGTATATTGTTTTCATTAACGTACAAAAATAATTTTCTAAGCACTATCCGAATATACACTAAACAATTCTTGCAAATGAAAATAAAGTCCCAAGTTGGCACACATTCATCATGAGCTGGTTAGTGACATTCGATGCATCGCTTTTTATCCAGTAGAGACAATAGTTTCCAAATATTTGCAACGAATTTCGTCTTCTTCTTCGGGATTCTATCTACTTTGCAACCTCCTGCGTATTTATTCATTATAATTAATAAATATTGTTAATAAATTAACTGGGCGTATTTGCCCCGAGCGACAAATTTCTCTTTAAAAATTCATTAAAAATACAAAAAAATTTTCTGAGACAAAACTATTTGGGCTTCTAGTTTTTCTTACTTCAAAAAGCAGGAAAAACTTATCTGGCTGCAAAAGCAACGAGAAACGCAGACTGTAGATATTTTTTCCCAAACTGCAAAACTTAGATGTTGAGACTCAGGAACGTATAAACCATCTACTTTTGTTTATAACGTTCTAACCACAATGTCGATCGCTATGATTTTTTTGTGATTATGTCTACGAGCACACTTATAAAAAAATTTGCCTGGAATTTGAATGAATGTATTACAAAGAAACAGCGGGTGGGCGTATTTGCCCCTTGGGCGTATTTACCCCGGTCTCCCCTACTGAAGCATCGAATTCTGGAAATGTGTATAGGAATGCATAAATAAACCATGAAATCCATTTATGTATATGTAAGTATATACTGAAGAAATATAAAATACAAGAAATCTGAACTTACTTTTTACTGAAAAATTACATGAAATATTAACAACAAATACAACTTTATATTCTGGAACTTAGATTCTAGAAATCTACACAAAAATCCATAAAGATGTTAGAATATCCTTCAGATTTCATAAAATTTTTGAAGAGTACAAAAAATTGTATTCTTTACATTCAGAAATATATGAGATTTTAAGTATTTTTAAAAATTACTCAAAAATCAAAATCTTACAGACTTTTATAAATGTCATAGCCTTATTATTCTTCAAGTATTTTTCGTATATTTTCAATGTTTGTACGATTTCATAATTTTCCGTATTATAATGCATTCTTGGAATTTCTAGTTTTCAATGAAATTCTGCAGTTTAGACACAGCAATTTTGAATTTCAGAAAATAATAGCTCTTGGTCAAATAATATTATTTTTTGAATATTTTTTTGTTTTTAAGGTAAATACTGATACGTACTATTTACTGAAAAATTACATGAAATTGTTAGATTTTGGGTATTTTTCAGAAATCGATATCTCACAGATTTATACACATTTCATAGCTTTCTAATTCTTTTTGCATTTTTTGTTTATTTTTTATTGCAATTGTATAATTGCTTATAATTGCATATAATTGCAATAAAAAAAAGTCTAATTGCAATGATTTGGGTAATTACAGAATTTTGCAATATTTAACGCTTTTTTCCAATATTTAAGGGAAAAAATTAAAGAGTATTTGAAAATTGCAATGATTTATGTAATTGCAGAATTTTACAATATTTGACGCTTTTTTTCCAATTTATCCAATATTTTAGGGAAGAAATTGAAGAATATTTGAAAATTGCAATGATTTGGGTAATTGCAAAATTTTACACGTTTCATTGCTTTTTAATTCTTGTAGTATTTTTCGTAAATTTTTTATTGCAATTTTATAATTGTTTATAATTGCATATAATTGCACTAAAAAATAATTCTGATTGCAATAATTTGTGTAATTGCAGTATCTCATAATATTTAACGCTTTCTTTCCAATTTATACAATATTTCAGGGAAAAACTTGAAGATAATATCTCAAAATTGCAATGATTTATGCGATTCCGGAATTTGATGCTTTTTTCCCACTATTTAAGGGAAAAACAGTACGTGAAAATTGCAAGGAATATTTGTAAAATTTCAGTAATGAAAAAATTGGAATAATTGATAATTGTAGACGACGATCAAGGTGTTCGCTAATTGCCTGCGTTCGGACATCGAGTACAAGACCTTGAGTATTACGTACGAGACGAGCTGTCAAGAGGTGGTCCGAAATCTGCTCAACAAGTACCGGATGAGGCACCGGGACCCTAGGCTCTACTACCTCACCATGGAAGTCACCGTGAGAAGGGCCAACGTCCGAACCGTCTTGCCCCTCGACGAAGACGCCAGGCCCGCTGTCCTGCAGTCTTGCCATCCCCGAGGCGACTCGAGGTTATTATACAACTTTTCCTTTTGAATCAAGAAAAACAAAACGACAAAACTTGGGAAAATGTACTTTTTGTTGTGGGAATCAGTAAAAAAAGTTCAGTTAAAAAAGTTCAATAAAAGAAGTTTACTTAAACAAGTTCAGTTAAAAAAGACTGTCGGAATAATGGTCTGTCGGGAAAATGGTAATAGTTTCACTCTAATAATACGGATGGAATTTCACTTAACTTTCAAAGATTGAAAAATCATTTATTGATCATGAGAGAAATAATGAAGTAGTATTCCCATTTGTGTGTGTGTGTTTTTTTTTAACAGAAGATATCTTTTGGTAAAGGGAAATTATTTTGGTTGCAGGTTCTCGTTACAGACACGACGCGGCGGGCTCGTAAAAATTTACGACAGCGCGTTAATGTCCGGGGTAAGTGAAACTGCGAATCAAGATGCCCCTACTCGTGAAAGAAAAATTATTCGAAACCGTAGAAAAACTACTGAAATAGTTTGAAACCTCGGAATTCTTGCACCTTGGATTCATTTTTAACCTTGCTTTGCTTACCTCTTTAGCATTTAGGGAATTTCAAAGTACTTTTTATTTAGATTTTCAGAATTTGATGCTACGTTATTGAAAGTTTCAAAGATTTTGAATATTTTAGTTACATAAATTTTTAGTGTTTTATAATTTATCAGATTTTGTAGGGTTTTTTTATGATTTTATATATTTCCAGTATTTTTTTAGTGTTGTACATTTTTTCCAATTTCTGGCATTTTTATGGTTTTTTTTTATATATATATATATATAGATGTCTAGGATTCAAAGTTTTATCCATTTTTTAGAAAATAATCACTACGTGGTTTTTTCTTGTATTTCTTACATTTTCAGCATGTAGGGAATTTCAACGTATTTTTTATTTTTAATATACATTTCGAGAATTCGATGCTACATTATTGAAAGTTACATTGATTTTGACCAATTTAGTTGCACAAGTTTTTAGCAATTTATAGTATGTATCAAATTTTGAAGCATTTTCTTATAATTTTGTGTATTTTTAGAATTTCGTACTCTAGAATTCGAATTTCAACGGATTGTCATTATTTTTATAAATTTCTAGAATAATGACATTTCCATAGGTTTTCAGTATTCTGATGATTTTTTAGTATTCCTAAAATTTCGTACTGTTTTCTAGAATTTTCATGGATTTCTAATATTTTGATAGATCGCTCTATAAATTTCTAGAATTTTACGGTAATAAACAATTTCGACGATTTTGATTATTTAAATTGACTTTTCAGAAAATAGTATGTTTTACACAGATTTTCATGACTTTTTTTCATATTTTTTTAATGTTTCTATACTTTTGAGAATTTCTGGCATTTTTATCGTCTTTTATATATAAATGTCTAAAACTCAAATTTTTTTTTCATTTTTGAGCAAATAATCACTACATAATTTCTGAACATGGTTTGATTTCTAGTATTTCTTGCATTTTTTACCATGTCGAAAATGTCAAAGTATTTTCTAATTTGTGTATAGATTTCTAGAATTCAATTTAGAATCAAAATTTCGATAAATCCGGATGGAAAAGAAATCCGAGGTGAAGAATTCCGAGGTTTTAGTGTAACATTATTGAACTGGATGATATTACACAAAAAATCTCGAGTTTGTGGTTTTTCCTAACTTTGTTGGATGTCTGTTGCATGCTACCAAGCAGTCCAAGTACAAAAGCCTTCTGGTCTCGGAACGCACGACGGTCGACGAGTTGATTCAGATGTTGCTGAGTTGCTACAACTCCGACGAACGAGTCGAGCAGTTCTCTTTATACGAGGTCTGCGAGAGCGAGGAATACCAGAGGAAACTCCATCCCGACGACTCCCCGCTCAAGGTCACCCAACGATGGACCAGCGCCGATCGACATCTCCGCATCAGGCGCAATCCCGATTACAACCCCCATCGCAGAAAGGTTCGTGTTTTTTGCCAAAACTTGACTACGTTTTTTCGTTGCGAACTAAATTGGATGCAATTGAAGTGGATGCAACTAAATTTGATGCAACTAAATTGAATGCAACTAAATTGGATGCAACCCAATTGAATGCAACTAAATTGGATGCAACACAAGTAGAGATGCAATTAAGTTGGATGCGATTGAAGTGGATGCAACTAAAAAATCACAACAAAGACATTTTTTTTTATTTTTAAATACAATTAAAATTAATTTCATCATTTCATTGACAGAGCATGTGGGCGTCCGACTCGAGCATCACGATGGCCATGTCGAGGCTGCAGTTGCACGGTGCTCGACAGCATTTTTACAACCAACCAACCAACCATAACCACCACTGCCAAACATACAACAAAAACCACCACAACCATAGCAGCAGTCAGCTTTCACTGAAACAGCAATCGCAGCAGCAGCAACCGCATATCCTCGTGCAGCGGGAAACTCGGAATCAGCATTTGCCCAAGAGCGTTCCTTCGACCCCGAACCCCTCGAAACACGTCTCGAGCTACGCCAACTACGAGAACTATCTCTTCATTTAACAACCGAGAGAAACGAAATCGAGTCAGCATTTGTACATAACACGTTTCTTAGAAATTCCACGACTGTACAGTATACCTTCGTTTGTTTTTTATACACGTAACTTGGTGAAAAAAGTATTCCTAACAAGTACCAAGTCTTAGTATTGCCTGACTTACGGTTTTACCAGGAACTGCAAGATCCAAAAAGGCGTTTAAACTCTAAGTTATAACTTTAAACCAAAGGTAGGATTACGTACATCGTTTTGGTAAGATTTTCGAGAGTACAAGGAAGAAAAAACAAAAATTACGTGAAGATCGATTGTATAAATGGTATTTATTCAAGTACGGAATTGCTGTAAAATAGTCGATTTATACGTAGGTGTATTTGAAAGTTAAAATGTACGCGCATTTACCAAAGACAAGACGTTTTTTATGGAGCGAGGAAAAAAATTCAAAGATTATTCTCAATTCGAAATTTCAAAGTGATATATATATATATATATATATATATATATATATATATATATATATATATGTATACATTGGTTTTATTCGTTTATTTTCACCATGTATCGTTTTTACGACAAAGGAAAAAAAAGACAGCTTGAATATATTATTGCATTGTTTTTATTTCTCCTTATTTAATAATTGAGTTACACAACTGAATAATTTTATAATTCGTGGAAACTGCAATATATCTGTATATATTTACTATCGAGAACGTGATGTAGAAAAATTGGATTCCTTATGCTTACGTTTCTCTTTTGTGTGATCATAGTAGTTATGAGCATGGCAACGTGAAGAGAAATATGGTCGACGTACAAATTACAATCTCCAAATCAACAATGAAAATCGATTTCAAATTTCAACCATAGTCGCTTACAATTTATTAGATTTGTTTAACATACCAAATAATTTTCAACGCCCTTTTCATTCTACTTGATGAGATCTAAATCATATTATATACAGTGATGCAAGAGCTTATAAAAAAAAAAAAAAATTTTCTAAAAATTGAAAATTTCGAAAATCATATATATTTTATATACAACATAAAATTTAGTAACCGAATGTTTTTCGAATTTCTATAACAAAACCCCCAAAACATTGAGAAAAAAGCATCACCTCCAAATCTATATACAAAACGATTCCAGTACATGAAATTGAGTAAAAATACAAAGTGCGTATAAAATAAATAAATTTTTCAAAAAAATTACATAAAAATTAAGTTACAAAGTGCTTGTAATTGGGGAAAAACGTTTCCGGAGAGAACAAAAACCAACAAAATCTACAAAACGGAGATGGGCAATAATGATAACATGAATACACTTTTATTCAATTTTCCCATCTCCGCTGCAATGTCATTCCTTCACTCAAAAAATACTCAATTGACAACAAACATCTTGGACCTCGTCATGGTCAAATCGATGAGCAAATCTTGACTTAGTTAATAACAAAATCGGAGCAAAATTACTTCTATTCTACCGAGTTTTGATTTCAAGTGTGTGATTGACGGTATTCGCAAATTTAAACCCACACGCCATGAGGATTCTTACTAGTGGGCACAGCCGTCTCCAGTTGTCGCGGGGAACCGATCATCTTCCTCGTGCTCCCTGGCTTATGAGCTCCTGTGGTCACGAAAATATAGTTCTTTAATCCACCGGAATTGAATGCAACAGAATTAAATGTAACACAAGTAGATGCAACTAAATAGTGTGCAGCGGAATTAAATGCAACGGAATTGAATGCAACATAAGTAGATGCAATTGAATTGGATGCAACTAATTGAATGCAACACAAGTAGATGCAATTGAAGTGGATGCAACTAATTGAATGCAACACAAGTAGATGCAACTAAAATTGCATTCAGCTAAATTGGATGCAACTAAAATTGCATTCAACTAAATTGGATGCACCTAAAATTGCATTCAACTAAATTAGATGCAACTAAAATTTCATTCAACTAAATTAGATGCAACTAAAATTTCATTCAACTACATTGCATTTTACTAAATTGCATTCAACTAAATTAGATGCAACTAAAATTGCATTCAANCAACTACATTGCATTTTACTAAATTGCATTCAACTAAATTAGATGCAACTAAAATTGCATTAAACTAAATTGGATGCATCTAAAATTGCATTCAACTAATTTCCAACAACATTTCCAACTCACCCTCGAGCAAATACTTGACTTGTTCGTCCTGGCTGGCGGCAGCGAGACTCTGCAAATTGGCCTCCTTCATTTCCGTGACGAGCCTCTCGACTTGCAGCTTCTTCTCGACGATGGCCGACTCGAGATTCATGACTTCCATCTTCAAAGTCTCGGCGCAGTGGGCGTTGGACTCGGAGAGCCGCTTGGCCTGCTCGAGCTCGCTCTGCAAGTGCTCCATCTCGCTCATCATCTTGCGCTCCTGCTGCAACTGGTCGACCTCGCTCTCGCGACCGCTCGAGTTGTGCTGCTGCTCCGACGACATCTCCTCCAAGACCAACCTTATCTTGTTTTTGCACTGCAGCAGCTCCGTCTCGCAATTCGCCAGCTTCGATCTCAGCAACGTTATTTCAGACTTCAACGTTTTCTCTTGCTGCCTGACTATTTCGCTCTCTTCTTCCACGTGGGATAGTTCTATCAACTGAAACGTCAATGTTTTTGAGTAAGAATTAATGTTTCGGGAAATTGTATTCGGAAAAATGGATTCGGGAAATTGTATTCGGAAAAATGGATTCGGGAAATTCAATTCGGGAAAATGGATTCGGGAAAATGACCAACAATGGAAACGAAACATTTTCCGACTTTTATCAACCCTTTTCAAGTTTGTATTCGCACCTGTTCCTCGATCATACGATTGGTGGACTCGATGCGGTTCATTTCTTGCGTGACAAAGTCCATTTGATGAGCGTGCTCCTTATTTTTGTTCTCCCAATACGAAATTTCGGCATCGAACTGTGAAGAGCAGATTTTTAAGAAATGAAAGATAAAAAAATAATTAATGTAAAAAAAAATATAAAAAAATGAATTAAATAAAAAAAAAGTTTAAAAAATAATTTGAAGAGTTTCTTTCTTTACCTTGGTGAGATCTGTTTGCTGTGAATTTATTGTGTCCCTCTGCCTGTTGACTAGTTTTATCAGTTCGATGTACCTCTGAGTGTACGCTGCCGTTACGATATTTTGAGTTTGACTCGTCACTTGATTGCTTGGTTGAGTTTGACTTTTTCCATCTTGCAGTTCCTTCATCACAAATTCATAAATTATTGATTAATTATGAAATATTTCATTTTTTCTATTACACTATTGGATTTCATAAAAATTCCATAAATAATCAGATTTCATGATAATCTTAGAATTATTTTTAATAATTATATACATTAATAATAAAACTAACAAATTACACGGTGCTACAAAAAAAAAAAAAAAATGAAATACACCCGTGAAAAGACATAGTGAATTTGGTAGATATAGTCGAGTAATACGTAAAAAAATTTTTGTTATATTTTTTG
>JAPYZL010180144.1:0-11641 GCA_030522825.1 Platygaster orseoliae
GCAGGTAAAGTAGTACAGAAAAGTAACGAAGTTCGCTGTACTCCAATAGCTTACTTTGCGGACGGTCTCTGAGTACGGAATGTTGCGTGTTGCTGAGTGTTTTGCAAAAAATATATTATAGTCTAATACCAACGTACATCATGTAGGCTGCAACGAACAAGTACGGTTAATAACCATAATAGCGATTTTTCTTGATAATTACTAGTTTCTTGTCAAATTAATTTTTTTTTTAAGTCTTATTGGATAATTCGAAGTATTATAGACCAGTCTATGATGATTTACAAACCTTTATAACAAATTATCACGATTAATTACAAAAAATTAGCGAAGTTCATTTAAATAAAAAATTAAACTAAATTATAAAAAAATATTAAAAAAAAACCTTAATTTCTTTAGGTTGATCACCCGAATAACAATACGTTTATTAACGTTTTAGAAACTTATATTTGATATAGGTAGAATACCAAAGTATGGTATGTAGAAGAGTACCATACCTACCGTAGAATATCAGTCTGTATAACATTGGAAAAGAGTACGAAATAAGAATAAAAAATGCCGCAATAAATCGGCTATTTACATCGTAGTCTTAGAAATCAATTATCAATAATATGAAGTTGTTTTTTCACAACATGATTCAATTTATTGACATGAATGAAAAAAAATATCCTTTTTTTTAGTTTTGAATTTGAGTTTTAAATGAAATATACGAAATAAGTATTTCTATTTTGATGAATTTTGCGTAGTTTTTGTAAATAATCGTGATAATTTGTTATGAAGATTTGTAAATCATCGTAGACTGATCCATAATACTTTTGATTATCCAATAAGACTTAAAAAAATTAATTTGACGCAAAATGAGAAACATTGCCAAATCTTGGGTGAGAAAACGTACAAAATTAACTGTCGTACAGTTTTTTTATTAGCAAACTATAAGTACGGAAAAACTATACTACTGTAGCGTAGAACAGTACAGTAGAGCAGTGTTTACAGTAATAGTAGGACAAATAAAATAAACGCATTTCATAAGTAAAAGTAAATTTCGAGTCACCAATATGAAGCACTTTTTGGAAATGTTATTTGACATTGTGTATATTTATTTTAGTATTATTAAATTTTTTTTTATAAAGAGAAACACATCAACTCGATTAATATTGCACTTTTATTCTCATTCAAATGTTACAATTAATAGTACAGAAAATTTGAAACGATACATCTTAAAATCATAATTTTACATCAATGGCGGTCTCTTGATTACGAAAATTAGTCATTCCTGCTTTCCAGTCTTTCGCAAAAATATTATTGATGAATTGTTCAACTTCGTATCAATCGAATCTTGCACATTTGAACAAAGAAATAATTCCTGCTTTGTTTGTATCAATTTTTCAACTTTCGAAAAAATTTAATCGTCTTGATAGGACGTTATGAAATTTTTGATATCTAATTTAAGAAACGTTTTTTTTCTGATTTGATTTAATTTCTAACATCCGAAGACAATTAATCATTTAGTTTCTTTTTTATTAAATCTTCTACTTGTAGACGGAGTTTTTCAGACAGTTTTTTCTGTATTTCATCTTCTTCTGTTTCTGGTGTTTTCTTTATTACCATTATCTGCTTTGACAGCAAAGGCAATGGTACCATTTTCTTCATATTTAATATGAAAAAAATTACGTGCTGTTCGCGTTCTGTATACTTAATCTGATTTTTGTAAACGGAAGGGTTATTAGACGGAAACAAAATATTTCTGCTACTAAGTGAGTTGGCATTGGAACCTAAATAAATACGCTTTACATCTCTAGGATGTTTATATACAACATCTATGATTTTTGTGATCGTCTGAGATGAGTTGTGTTTGGATTCCTGAAGATTATAGTTCCCAATCACATCGAGAAATCCTCTACTCATGATCATCCCATCACGAGGCATCGAATAATAACTGTAACTAGGCTTTTCAATTTTTTGCGTCCCAAATTCATATGGAACATCAGAGTCCAGATGGCTTAGGATTTGTCGAAGATACTCCATCTTCACGAACGTGTATCGAGATTCAAATTATGTTGAACTTATTCTAATATTTCTATCCGAACGTGTTGTATAGCACGATAGTTTGAAATCTTAGAATTCTCGAAAAATAATATCAAATCTCTTATATTCCGAACAATTCTCAATAAAGAAGTATACGTCATTTTCTTGACACTTGAAGTAACTTCTTTGAAATTTAATTATAATTAGTCTTTTCTAGTTACTTACGTGTTTGGTCTCATCAAAACAAACCACCTAAATTTTTCTCGCAATTGATGAAGAAGCCGTAAATAACTTATTGCATGCATATCGCCATTGAAGGTAACACCGAATTCTGGATCTCTCAATTCACTGGCATCTTATTTAAAAAACCACAATATTAATCTACCATGAGGATGAAAGGTATTTATAACCCTATAATAAACTGGTTTTTTTCGTTTTTTAACCATATTTGGAACTGTAAAAGTATGCTATTTTCACAGATATCACATGATTTACGTCAAATGGACTTAAAACGTTCGAGTGTAAATTTTTCTATATTTCGATATTAACCGAAAAGAATCTAGTGAGAAGTGAGATATATCTCACTTTTTTTTTGTGATAGTTAAGTCAGGTAAATGATAAACATTTGGAAAATCCAGTTTCTCTTAGAAGTACGAATACTTTTGTCTTGACGTGTATATAAATCGTCAATAAACACTTATTGTTAGTGGTGAATACAAGATTTTGAGAAATGAGTGAAGGTATAGAAATTATTCAAAAAGCGAAGATCGTTTGCGAACATTTTCAGAGAAAAAAAATTGTTGTGCTTATGTATACTATATTTAGAAAGTGTGCAAATGTTCCATTTAGTTTATAATATTTGTAGTACGTTTGTTCTGAACAAATTTGTAACTGTTTGTTCTATTGATTTCATTATTGAACACTTCGAAATTTTACCTCCTTCATGATGTGTATCATAAAAATCGCATAGATTGCCCCATGTTTCCTTTAAGTGTTGTGCCATTTCATAATCTTCGCCTTTGAACAACACAGTTCCACAGTAAATTTTGTTCTTGACTTCTGTCTGCAAGAAACAAATTTAACGGATTTTTATATGTCAGATTATGACGAGTCTCTGATTTTTTCGGTCCAGAAAATACTGAAACAGTAATAATGTCTACTGCTTGAGTTTGCTGAAAACATTTTCGTCGTTCAATCGCTAAATCACGTATTTCAAAATTCACATATATTAAAAAAATATTTTTATAAATTGAAATTTTGCTTAAAAAAATGAAGAGTACATTCAGAAAGATTTCGAAATATTTGTTTAGCAGCTCGTTTGTCGTAAAACATGCTTATGATTTTGTGAACAACTTGGTTTAAGTTTTTCCATACAAATTATCTGAGTATTGTTTCCACTTCTGCCCTACACGTTATTTTAGTTTTGATGTATACGTAGAACTATAAAAAAGAATTGTGCAATAGTTTTGCAGTGATGCACTGCTATAAGGAATATTTTCGATATCAATGTAAATGTTCCAGTATCATGCCAATACGGTAACATTTTCCAAACGTCAGTTTATGTACTTGCAGTTTATAACAGTGAACTATTCAATTTAAAACTCTTGATTCACAATTTTTAAATGTTCCGTCTGTTGTTTTTTTACAGTCCGTTTATGCGTAGGATATGTTGAATTTATTAGCATCTTGTAGGAATATTGAATTGTAGAATTAAAGAATCACCTCTTCCCCATTCACCAAATGTACTGTGAATCAGGCGAAAGCGGCCAACAACAATATTTTCATGTTTAATCAACTCTCGTTATGAATGAAACGCAAAAACCGTAGTGTTATTTCCAAGTCCTAACTTCCAAACAGACTTCTGAGGTTCAGCCCTTCAAGCCTATAAAACAAACAATAAAAATGATCAAAATTGAAGTTACTAACACTCAAGTTGCATGCAGTATAAGCAAAAACGTTTCTTTAGTTTTTTATTGTTATTTAAAAATTTTTTATCTTTGTGAAACAATATATGAAACATTAGATAGATTAAAAATCTGCGATAATAGTAGCAGTTTTCACATCCTGTCAATTTCGCACAGTGAATGTTGAAAATTATCGACTTTCAGTGAAGATTTAATTATGGCAGTTCAAGAAAAATTATCAATATGGAAAAAATGTAGTATAAAATTTTCCAAAACCATTCATTACACAACGTGGAAACGACTAAAGATACATTGAAAATATGCAAAATTACAAAGTGCTATGAAATGTGCATAAAACTATTTCATTCATAATATAAAATATAAATCAATGCATTAAAAAAAAGCTGAAATGAAAAAAAATTAAAAAAATAAACGCTATCTAAAAATTGAGAATAATGTTTAGCATAGAGAACGAAAAAAAACACAATTCACTTTTTTATTCTTATTTACATTACGCGTATGACACTATGACATATATTATTTTTTCTCGGAGTATTACATTGAAGACATTTTTGCAACGATTTTCTAAATAAAAGCATTACAAATAGATTGAATTAAGCCCAAAAAATCTTAGACATCAGTTTCATGTACATCAAAAGAAGTACAAAAATTAAAGTTTTGCAATTTCGTACTAACATATGCTTAGCATGAAAGTTATCAATAATTTCATTCCTTTAGATCGCGTAAAATTTTTATTGAAGTCACTAAAATCGTACTTATCACTGATATAATGTAAAACATCGTATTTGAGAATTCAGACATAGCTGATTCTATAAGATAAAGAATGGATTCGAAAATTATACTTACCATTACACCTTCGGATGTTTCGACGAAAAAAAAACTTGTCGCACTGACTAGAATGCCTTGAGCCTCCCGTTTTATGAGCAAGACATCGAAACTAATCATCAGTTTAATCTAAATTTTTTTTTATCACCAGAAGACGTCTAGACGATATGCTGGAAAATTATCTTCGATTATGAAATCAGTTAGATCACCGCTAAATACTCGATAAGATACTGTAAACGTATAAAAAACTCATTATTAACGGGAACATTATCATCATAGGTTCTTACAATCATTTTGCGAAATATTGCAATGGAATAAAAATTTCGTTTTTTTATTATCAATCGTTTCTTTGTGACCTGGATTCCTTTTTTCCAAAGGTCGTTCTGCGCTAATAAGTGATTTTCAACTAATTTCTTGTGGTCTAGACGAAGTCTTTTGTTCCTCTTTTGTGAACGTAATCTAACAATCATGAGGGTTCGATTTCAAAATAATATCTTCCTGTCTAGACGATGTCGGCAATAATGATGCAGATTAGACACAGACTAATTACGTATCAAAATTCAACATTATGCAATCAATAATTTAAATGATTTGTAAAGATCCAAATTCTCGATTTTCCCAGTCGATTTTTCTTTCAATTCATTGTTTACATATTGTCGACGTTTCGACTCTTTTTGAGTCCTTTTCAAGACACCTATCACAATACAATACAAAAAAGTGAATAAAATTCGTCATAATATACGATAAAACCAAATTAGAAATACTGAGCTCTCCTATACAATTAAACACGACAACGATAATTCCTCTATGACGTGTACAATATTATGACGAATACAATGGCCGGAGATATATTGAGCATTCTTACACTGTTAAATGTGACAATAATAATTCTCCTATGACGTATACAATCAAGTAATGCCTTTGAGAGACATGAAGTTTATGTTTCATGATTTATTTACATGTTATACAACTGCAATCATCAACAGTATTTAACTAAAACATCGTAAATATCATTCCAATGTTCCAGGTCCCTCTGTCTATTCATTACCCTATCATCATATCTCTTTATATACGTCATTTCCGCAAACAATCTTTTATAATATAGAGACTCCTTATTTAAAATCTCAAAATCATTCCAATTCATTTCATGATCATATTTAACTCTGTGTTCAGTGATAACAGAAGGCTCAATATTTACTTTATTTATATTCTCTCTATGTTCTTTTATTCTTTTCTCTATGTATCTGCGAGTCTGGCCTATGTATATTGAATTACAATCCTGGCATTTAATTTTTTATATACAACATTCGATTGCCTCTCCTTTTGAATTCTATCTTTACCAAGTGTAACAAAATTATTAGTCCTATTTCTAAAAATTTTATCAATTATATCAACGCCAAACTTTTTGAATTTTTCTTCATTCTTTCTGAAAAATTCTTTATGTAAAATAAAGGTATGATTTGTCTCGAATTTTCAGTTCTTCTATTTTTCACATCTTGTCCAATTTTCTCTCTATTTTGTACAATCTTAGTTCTATTAGAGATTACCTGTTCAGTTAAAGAAACGGATAATCATTATCTTTCAAAATGTTCTTTACCTCTATTAAATTCTCATTATGAAATTCCTTATCAGAAAGTAATAAAGCCCTAGCAACAAGACCAATGATTGTGCTAACTTTATGTGTCAAAGGATGTGTTGAAAAGTAATTTAAACATCTATTAGATGCAGTCGGTTTCCTGTATTTTATTACATTATAGTGACGTATTCATTTTATAAATTGACTCGAATGGCGATTGCTATTTTTAAACCATTATGACTGAGAAAGTTGAGGATAGTTTGCATAGTATGACGTGAGTTATTATAATTTGGTTTTATAGTATTAACTGCTACCAATAACACCTTTATTAACATTGAAATGTTACAATGAAAGGTACAGACGATGTAAAACTAATAATGATAATTTCATGATCCAACATCAATAACGATCTCTTGCTCTACAAAAATTAGTCATTCTCGCTTTCCAGTGTTTCATTAAAATATTATTAACCGAACTGTTAAACTTCATATTAATCAAATATTCTACATTTGTACGGAGTAATAGTTCTTCTTTTTTCAGTAATAACTTTTCAACATCTCGAAAAATCCAATCATTGTTATATGATGTAAGAAAATTTTTTACATCTGAATATAGAAAGTTCTTCCGCTCTGACTTGATCGAATCGCTAGCATTGGAAGACAGAAAAGTGTTTCGCATTTTTTTTACTAAATTTTTTACATCTGTGGTCAATTTCTTTAACAGGCTCAATTAAATTCCCTTCAACTTCGTAACAACTAAATTATTTATATTTTTACGTAGAAATTGTGCCTGGTTAGTTTGTATTGATTTTTCAACTTTCGGAATGGTCAAATTATTTTGATTAGATGTAATAGAATTTTCGACTTATGTATTCAGAAACGTATTAAGTTCCGATTTGATTAAATCGCTAACATCTGAAGACAGAAAATTATTTTGTTTTTTTTTTTGTACCTACTCTTCTACATCTGATGTGAAATTTTTTGACTGCCTCAATTTTATTCCGTTCAACTTCGTCTGAACTAAATCATTTACGTTTTTTCGGAGAAATTGTTCTTGCTTTGCTTGTATTAATTTTCCAACTTCTGGGATGATAGAATTGTTTTGATTAGACGTAATAGATTTTTTGACATCTGAATTCAGAAACATATTCAGTTCCGATTAAATCAAATCGCTTACATTTGAAAACAGACAATCAGTTTGCTTCTTTCTTATCACGTCCTCCACATCTGACTTCAGAATTTTTGACTTGCTCAATTTAATTGCGTTCAACTTCGTATCATTTAAAATTTTTTACATTTTTACGGAGAAATAGATCTTCCTTCGTTTGTAATAATTTTTCAACCTTTGGAATATTATAGTGTAGATTAGACGCGATAAGATTTCGGACATCTGAATTCAGAAAGTTGTTTACTTCCGATTTTACTAAAGTGGTAACATCTGAAGACGAAAGTGTATATTTATGATTTATAACCAGGGATGATAAAAACATGCACGTGCATATTTTTGCATATGTAATGCATATTTTGATCTTTTTTGAACGTGCATGCATATTTTTACGTTTTCAGCCAGATCGTGCGTATTTTGTCCATTTTTTGGAAAAAAGTTGAAATTACTAGAGAATTTCGTCAAGAATCACATTTTTCCCATGCATCCGTAAAAAAGGCCACTTTATTTCTATGGAATGCGGGAACAAAAGCCCCTTTTTGGGGTACTAAGAAATCAGCGGGAAATATCAACAAAAACCTTGGAAAATATTCATAAATCACGGATTAGGCAACTTTTTTCCACGTGATCCGGAATTTATAAATATTTCCCTAGGGATTTATTGATAACTCCCGCTGATTTCCAAGTACTCCAAAAAGAGGATTTCGTTCCTGCGTTTCATAAAAATGAAGTGGCCACTTTTACACATACATGGGAAAAAATATTGTATGCTACACGAGACAAAAAGGATGTGATTCCAACGAGTGCAATTGCGCACTCGCTTCGCTCGTGCCCAAACTTTGCACTCGTTGGAATCATCATTTTTCTCCTTTGTAGCATAAATATCTATTTTCGGCTGTGAAATCTGTTATTGACGAGTTTGATAGTGAAGATGCTGCTTCTATTGAATCAGCTCAAACATTGTTCAAAAATCCACGTGTAAAAAAAGATATAGCGTTTATCAAAAGTAATTTTGAACCAATTATAGCAGCTACAACCAAACTAGAGACACAAGGACTACCATTGCATGAAAGTATTCAAATAGTCGATGACATCCGAGAGACATTAAAAAATATGAGGTAGAAAAGTTTTTCGAAAAAAATGGACGCTGTGCTGAACCGAAATCTGGGATAAAAAAAAATAATAGATGTGCGCAATATTATTTACAACATCGCGATTCGCGAAGACCCTGACCCATTCACTACTAAGCTTTCACCAAATGAATTATGTTTATTTAAATACTGCCCAATAACATCCACAGACCTTGAGCGGTCATTTTCGGTGTTAAAAAACATTTTCACAGACAAAAGACGTCGCCTTTTATTCGAAAATTTAAAACAACACATTTTAATTTGTTGTAACAGACACGTCGAAATTGAAGATGAATAAAAGATCATTTTGAATATAAGCAAATATTTTCCATCTTTTTTTAATTGTTGTAGCATATTTACTTTATTTTTCGTGCATATTTTTCAGCATATTTTTTCCATTTTTCATGCATATTTGCATGTATATTTTGATGTTTTTTCGTGCATACTTTTATCACCCCTGTTTATAACACTCCAATATTGCTAGAATTTCAAGTTTCCAGATTCTTGTGATCTTTGAATTATTGATAAGAAATATTTTCTTTTACATTTGAGTTTCTCCAACTGTTTTCAATTCTTGGGATTTTTTATTATTTATATTATTATGAAAATTTTTGGGAAAAAATTTTTACACTCATTCTTTATAAAATTTGTCACTTTTCACGACATGGTGTTTTGCACTATTTCTACCAAAAAGCAGAGATATAATATAATGATCATGAAAGAGCATCTATTCTATAAATTCTCTTAAATGTATCATTCTTTCTTGAAGTTATACAAATTTTTCTAATTTTTCAAACTCCTAAATTGTTAATTAAATAATCGACGATTGTCGCTGTACGATTACACATTTTTTCATTTAGGGATATTTTGTAATTTGACGGTATTATCAAAATTTTCCACGATCTGAAAAATTTTTCATTATGTCCAACATATTTTTCATTTTGAATGTTTTTGATTTCCTCTAAATTTTCATTGAAACTATTCTAAATATTGACAATTTCAGTACGACAAAATATAAAGACTTTCATTCAGTGTCTGTAAATTTTTATAGATTTTATGAGAATCTCGACAATCTTCAACATTTATTATTATTTTACGGATTCTTATAAATCTTATAAATAACAAACTGCATTCCGCCGATAACTATCAGTTATTTCAAATTTCAAAAACATGAATAAGTAAATGAGGTGTTTAATATTCTGAACATTTGGAAATTTTGAGAACCTGTTAATCATTGTTTTGGAAAATATTAGTATCCAAAATTCTAGAATATAGTCAAGTCTCCTTCAATTTCCAGCTTTAAAAATCATTTTCACTCTTTCAAAAAAGTTGCATTGTTTTTGATTAAAAAAACGTGAATAAGTGAAAAAGACGTTTAAGATTCTGAAAATTTTAAGAACACGGAAATTCGCGATGTTAAATAATATTAACGTTTAAAATTAATCATTCAATATTTTAACACTGTAAATTCAGAGTGTAAGTCAACTATACAATTTTATTATAGAATAAAATTATTATCCAAAGATAAATTTGCAATTTCTTGTTTTCAGAAATCAAATATATTTTTATATTAATTTTTTACATCCAATTACAAAATCATTATAACTTTTTTCCCTATAGTTGAAAATAAGACAATACAAAATCTTATTCAAAACAATTTGTTTTTTATCTCATACCAAGCAACTAATCATTATTCGAATTTCAAAAAGAAATTTTACCCTCGAACCCCCTACGTTCTCACCTAAAAACAATAATTCTCCACTCGAAGGAATGCTTGAAGAATTTCTCTCGAGTCACGAAAAAAGCTGTTTTCTCCATATAATTGAACAAACAACTCTCGGATCCCTGCAAAAGTACGTAATTTGACACGATAAAGGTCGCCCAAAATCAGTTACTAACTCTTCTCACGTTTTTCGTCCCGAGCTCGAGCCGTGGTTTTGTTCGAGGCAGCGCGTACTTAACTCGAAGAATAAATCGCCTCACGGTTTTTGCGCGCCGTGTTATTATATTCGAGTAAGTGAGAAATTTGGTCGAAAAGTTGAGGTAAAAAAACGGGTGTTAAAGCGTGCCGACACGACACGAGGTGTTAATTTAAAACAAACCTCGCGCCGGGACTCGACCCCGGGTACACGCGCCGATATGGTTCCGCTTGGCTCCCTGTAATCAACGCGTCAATTTCTTCCTTCCTTTCCGAACGCTATAAAAACCCGCTGCGAATTTCGCGCCGGCTTTTGTCCCGCGTTTCGCAACCCCCAAGGCCCGAGCAGCCTTTTTTTACGGTCCGTTTTGCCAAGAGCGTCCTTTTGTAATAATTTTTCGCCCGGCGACGATGTGTCAATTACCCCGGTGGTCATACCACGATTTTTTACGCGTGTCGACGTCGCATTTGTTCTCCAAGAGTAAAGTTATATAAATATTATATGGTAAATGAATGATGTGAAAATTACTGCTAGCAATTTGGAAGTTCAGAACCGAACTAAATGAAATCCAATTCTTGATTGGGCACGGTAATGTCCAAAACATAACGTCCAAAACATAATGTTCCAACCATGGTATAATAAACAAGGTATGTTCTTCGCCATTCTTCGCGCATGTGGGGGTATGGTGAGGGCATTCTCTGACTTTCTCTTGCCTGGGTAATCTCTCTCGCACCGTGAGCCAGCCGTCGCCATATTGGTTGTTTATTTACATCTGTCATATCTCATTTCGAGCTGTTTTTGAGCAATTTTAAACACATTTAAACAATTCCGTTATGTCAAGTGAGTTATGAGTTACTTTTCCGAAGTCGATAAAAATTATAATTGGATTACAATATTATTTTTAGGTGAATTCTTATAGCATTTACGTTTTTTAAACATGATTCAAAAATAAAAGAAAAAAAGTGTATAATTGAATTAATATAAAAAAAAAACTTCCACAGGAAATTTTTGAGAAACATTGTGCTTATAAATTTTCTATCATCTACACCTTTCAAAAACATTCAATAATGATCAATGTCA
>JAPYZL010180165.1:0-22250 GCA_030522825.1 Platygaster orseoliae
TGCTAACTTTAACATCAAGTTAGCATTACCACGCATTATTTAAAAAAATTGAAGAGTGACAAATTTTTTGTTTGCACAACAAATTTACAACAAAAAAGCGACAAATTAATCACTAATCGTTTTTTCGAAATTCGAAAGTGGTAACGCTAACTTTAAAGACATAAATTGTATATAATAACTTGACTCTGCATATTCCCAGAATAAAATACTGCGGTTCTAAAGTTTTTGTAAAATAAAGAATCTAGATGAAAATGCTTAAATATTTTTTTAAATTTACCGTATAAGGTATTTCAAAAGTGATGATTCAGTTCGTTGTACATAACTTTTTAAAATAAAATTAAAATTAGAATTCTTTAATTCACTAATAACTCAAAAATAACGAATATTTCAAACCTACAATAAGTGACCTAAAAATCACGAAAATTAAATTTAATAATCAAATATGTAAATGAAAAATGTGCAACCTCGAAATTAATCTAAAAGCTAGGTAACTCGAAAATCAAATATAATTTTTGAGAATTGAACTTCAGAATTGCGATTTTTGACAAAGTAAAATTTCTACACAGAACACTAAAATTGAGTGTAAAGAAGACAAAACATTTTTCTGTCAATTGTCGAAACAGTAGACGATCTCAATTTTTTTTAATCTTACAATTTTTCATATTAATTCTTTATTGTATCCGATTAATGAAATATGGGAACTCTGATCTTGAAAATCTAAAAATTTTAAATATAAAAAATGTAAAACTACATTATCACAAAAATGGAAAATTATTTCTTAAAAAGTTTAATTCTAAATCTTGGAAAGTTGGCTATATAGAAATCAGAAATTTTCATAATTTCGTACTGTACATTTTCAGAAAAAATACTGTCGTTTTACCATAAAAAAAAAAAAAATAATAACGAGAATGTAAACTGTAAATAAATGCAAATGATGAAAATGTAAAATTTCGTATTTGAATTCACAATATTTTAACATTTTGAACGTAACGATATGAGAAGTTTTATGTAAAAATTTTTAAGTAAAACGAAATCGAGAATTTTTAATGTAAATAATTTAAAAAATCAAATTTTCGTTCTTTCTTAAGTTTTTTGATTATAATATTTATGATTATTATAATAATTATTTGTTGAATGTTATAAAAGTCTTTTTGATATATCTTAAAGTTTTTTTATACGCAAGCTGAAAATATTACTATAAATAACTAAATTTAACTTAATTTTATATTTGATGCATTTTTTTCGAACCAAGAAAATAAATGAAAAAGTTACTGTTGATTTCATCAACTTCTACCATTTATCTGTTATGTTTTTTTAATGTATTTAAATTTTCAACATTGTTCACAAAATTCAGCAAATTTACAAGAAATTTCTTGAATTATCTACCAATTTTCGTATGCATGATGTTGTGATTGATTCACAAACTGTTTTATAAAATCTAAAAACGTAAAATCTCATGAAACGCAAAATCATCTTTTTTTCGAAAAGTTTCAATTTGTCTCACATGAACAAAAAGAAATATTAATGAAAATTCTTGCAAGTTAATAAAAAGTATAAAGAGGAAAACTAAAGAACCGATGAGAATTTCCGATACATATATCCGATATTCTATTAAATACTGTTAAATGTTAAAAGTGATTTGAAACTATGTACCAATTCAAATAATTGCCAATGAGTCGCAAGAATCCATAATTTTACTCCCTTAGATTGTTCACAATAATTCTTAGAAACAAAATATTATATATTACAAATCGTGGAAATTCTGAGAAATAAAAATTGGAATACTTGCAAAGCATAAAAATTGATTGCAGATTATTAACAAGACCTAAAAATTAGGAAGAAAATTCAGCAAATGTTCAAGAAAGTTTTTCACAAATAAAAATATCGTAAATAGTTATCAAAAAAAAAAATTCTTCTTCGTTTAGTGTCTTCAACACACATGGGTGACGTACGGCAATAAATTTCAAAGACTTTCTTCAAACCGTTATGTTCTTCCCAACAATTTTTTTACGCCGAACGTGATTTCTATGGTAACTTGAAAAGTTTTCACCCATTTCTTGACGCTTCTTTTTCGATTGTTTTAATAATAAAACTAGTAATTTTTGAATGTCACCGTGGAAAATTTTCAAATATGCAGAAAGCGCAGCATATTGAGAATTTACAATTCAGAGTTGGAAACTCCAGAGAATTCCTATTGAACTTTCTAATTCTTGAATAAATAAATGGGAATAGCTATTTTCGTACTCGGGAGCTAGAGCCAATTTTGGCGAGGCCGAAGGTTTTTGCCCGAGCCGGAGGCGAGGGCTAAAATCGGCTGAGGCAAAATCGAGTGCGAACAATATTTTTCATCATGAGAGCCGCAAAATCGTTTCAAAGTTGCAATTTTGAGGTTAGAACGATGAAAATGTATTTTCTCTACCGTCTTTATGAAGAAAATTACTTTATCTCAAATTTTGAAGTGGTTTATAATGATTTGCAGTTACACAAAATACTGCAGTGAATGCATTTACGATTTCGAAATTCGTTGGTTGTCATGTTTATTTTTCAAGTTTTTGATGAAGCTTTTCGAAGCAGTGAAAAAACTTTCCAGGGATTTGAAGCTCACGACGATAAAACATTTGATGCTGTTGAAATGCGAAAAGTATAATTCCCGTAAACCAAGATTTCTCCACTTTTACACGTCGACGTCATGTCACAGCTACAAAAAATTGGATTGCTTTCCATTCCACGTTCTTACGTTTTTCACGGGGAATTGGCTACAAATTTACAACGTCAATATTTGTTTTTTTTTTGCGTTTGAAATAGTACAATCACTTGAAACAAGTCTACTTTAGTTTTAGTGGATATAAATCAATCTAATTTTACAAAGAAATATCCTAAAAAAATGTATTTTAAGAAAAATGTACTTTGGAACAAATATACTTTGGGAAAATTGTCTTTGGGGAAAATATCCATTGGGAAACTTTATTTTGGGAAAATAGCTATTTTATATCGCAGGTACCGAATATCGTTTCCATTTTTATAGGTGAAGAAAATTGAGATTTAGATGAGTTTCAGTGCTTGGATTAGCATAATAGATGATGAGTTTGAGTATTCTATGTGATGACGTGGGTGAAAATTGGATGTGAGATGTGGGCGTGTGGAAAACGAAATGATTGATAGTCGTATCGTAGTAGCATTTAAGTATTACACCTACGTATTCCCATTCATCCCCTGTGCGAGTATTACGTGGCTCGTATTTATTATGGCGAGCGAGGTGATTGGTTGTAAGTGCGTGGGTGGGCTGCTGCCACCCTCGACTTTTAGAGCTAGCTAAAAAGGTCACAGCAGCTGATCCTCGCGACTCTTTGGTCGTACAGGGGTCGAACGTAATCCGGAAAAGGGGCGAAAGTATCTTGTTTCGCGTGCAAAACAAAACGATTCGGGGGGCTTGAAGGTGTTCTAGACTGGGAAATATATTTATACTTTTACGGAAAATAACGTTGAGAATTTTTTGAGATTGGTTTTTAAGTGGAATCTAAAAATGGTAAAGTAAATAAGTTTAATAGAAAACGTCAAATATTATTTCGTTTGTTATTAAAAAATTATAAAAAACTAGTTTATGTTGCTTTTTCTAGAGAATTACTTTAATTAGAGGATTTGGATAAAAAGGTTTAATTTTTTGGATGTTTGAATTTCAGATGTTGTTGATTGAATTGATAAATAGTGATTATTAAAATTAGTAACAATGAATAAGAATCAAAAAGTTGTTACCAAAAACTTTTTAAGAGTATAAATTAGAAATATATTTAGTTACCTTATTATCATATTGTAAGTTTGTAGAATAAAATTTTTCGAATCTAGAACTATAAACTACAAGAAATATTTCAAGTTTTGACGAAGAAAATGAATATCGTTATTTTCGAACATTCAACAATTTTGAAATTGAAAAACTAATGATTATTTGTTAATGAATGTTTAATAAAATAAACTAAATCTTTGCATGCTCATTCACTTATATTAGATTCTTTTTTCGCAAATTAAAAAATTAGTTTCCTACAATATGCACTGTATATATATATATGTGTGTAACATATGATATGTAGGTAGTATTGATCTCATATATATATAACCACATGACATATGTTTGTGGCCTCCAGAAAAATGACCTGAGTCCAATTTTAGCGGAAATCGAGTTAAGATGCAATCTTGACAGCTTAGTTATAGCTCTTTTATTTTCGAAAAGAGTGAATCACATATTTTTTTTAGCTAACGTAGATGAAAAATGTAATTTCTAAATTTTCTCGAGAAAAACATAATTGTTATTCTAGAATAGTACTTTCGTTTTTGCCAAAAAATACAAACAAATTGTATACTTTTATAGGGAATTATATTCCTTGAATTTTTCAGTGTTTTTTTTCTTTTAAGGAGAATTTTCGAAAGATGAAAAAATGATTTTATCTATATATTGTATATACACATACGTGTACGAAAAGAATGTATGTAATTTCTCGACTGGTATAACAAATCGCTTTTTTTTATAGGAAAAAATCAGGATGTATTTAATAGGTTAGATATTGTTTGGTTTAATTTTGAACAATGTATCGAAAATGCCATACTCAACTTTTGAAAAATAATGTAATTACCTTTGAGTTTGAGGATGAGCTATAATACTTGACATTAGAAATAACTACAATCTTTCATGTATATTTCATTTCCATCTTCTACGTACACAAGTCTAAGTAAAGAAACAATGATTTTATAAGTGAAGGCGAAATATAAAACAGCTTTTTTTCGAGTGATGGCTTTTCCTATAACTTTCCTCCCTCTTCAACTTTATTTTTAGTGACACTGTTTTTTATAGGAGATTTTTAACGCACTGAGAGAAACGTTTATTCCTATCAAATAAGATTTGTTTCTAGTTAAGAAATCTCATATTTATTTATATCAAAGAAGCTACTTATTTGAGTCTTTGTGTTGCTACAAATGCATTATTTGGTAACAGTTCAGAAATCTGTCTTTGGTGAAGAATGTGATTTGATTATTATTTACAAATCTGTATTTGAACCAAAAGCATCCATTTAAACTCAAGCAAATTAATGTTACATAGAACCTAACGCATATTAACAGTTAACAAATCTGATTTTGATAGAAACAATTGTATGTAATCCGTGATTAAATTGATGTCAGATGTTTGACAGTTTTAAATGAAGTAATAGTTATTTTCAATTAACCGAAAAATTTACATTGCATGTAAAATTATATGCGATTGCGATTTTTTAACCAACTTGAGTGTATTTTTCGTTCAATACTGATTTTTTTTGGCATATTGTCGTAAATTTATGGAAATATAACCTCGATTTTTTTCGGCACAACGATTAAATTTACTGATTTGCATATTTATAAACGTGGTGTTCTCGGATGAGAATTCGTGATCCCACGTTTTTAGTATTTCACTAAAGTTCATTTTTTTGAACAATAAACTTCACTTCCAACTTTTTTTCACGTGCACGTTCGTCACAAAAAACAAGTGAAGCACGGTCAACACACTCAACTCGCTCGTTTCTTAACTGTTAGCAAATCGATGTTTCAAGGAGAAAAACAGTTGTTTCACAGGAAATGTGGAGATTTAAGTGAAGTAAACGGACAAATTATAAGTCATCATTCTATCAAATTCTATATTTTATATTTAAAAGGTATCAATGAATTCTTGCGATCGAAATTGGTATTATTTGAATGACCTACTAGAATAGTTCGTGGGAAAAAATTTTTCTAAATGGTAATTCATTTTCCTGAGAAATACGTAATTCGGCAGATAATTACTGTAAATAAATGTTTCTCTCAATGCGGATTAATGTCATTTTTTGTGAAATCATAGATATTTATGTATTCATGTGTACCTGTAATTATAATATATATATTTTATTATATATGTTATATGAATCATGAATTTATGTATATGCTGTAAAAAGAAGCAGCAGCCTAGAGTAAGCAGTCTTGTGTGGCTCGCTATTGATCTTAGCCTCCGCCACGGTGACGGCCAGAGCTGTTCGTCACCCTCCTAACTCCCCCCACCATAGATCTAGCATCTTATAACTCGCCAAATATACCTTTTACTATTATTTATTGGCGTTCGGCGATTCAACAATTCGGCTTTTTTGGCCACAAGAATTCGTACATACAAAGCTGTTTTTACTTTCTGACAAATATTTTTGTTGGTCATTTTTAGGCCATATGGAAAAATCGTTTGAAAACATGAAGATATATATATATATATAGTTCTGAAGATATATAGTTCGATTAAAAGGAAATTTTAACAATTTTTTTATATGTCGAATTTGTCTGAAAGATTGTAAAAATGGATGGTTTGTAAAGATTTTAGTATTTATAGGATAATGTTTAAGACTTTCTAGACTTTAAATTACTTCCAATAAATTTGTTGTATTATTTCACTTACATTGGATGAAATTTGTATTTAAATTTTATATGCAGACTTTTGAATTGATTGAAGATTGAAAAAAAATATATATTAGTGTTTTTTATTATTTTGGAAGAGAGAGAATTTGCGTCTTATGGAGAAAATTGAGCAGTTTCTTGATTTACGCATTTCCTTTTAATGAAGAAAACACTTTTTGATACATATTTTTCAATTGCTTAGAAATAGAGAAAAAAATCATAAAAATATTCGAATAGTTTTTTTTGAACACTTAGGAATTTCAGAAGATTTTTCTATATTTTAGGGCATGTATAGAACTTGAAGACATTTTCACAAGATAAATAATTTAACAGTACTTAGTGTCGTTAAGTTTTTCAGGAAGTTTTTTAATTTTTGATTTTAATTCTATAGCGTTCTCGACAGTTTTTTAGCATTTGACAAACTTAAAAAAAACTTAAATTTGTCGAAGAATGTCATTGCATTGATATAGACTCTTATGTCTTATTGATTTTTAAAAAACTACATTATCATATTTCTTTTTTAACTTTGTACCATTTTCTTTAAAGATAACAGGTCTTTTCTTAATTTTAGAAATTCAACAATTTTTACTGACGTTTAGAGAATAGATAAAAACTGCCAAAACAACTGAACTGTCATTTTAAAATACTATCTAAGTTAACAAATTTGATTTGCTCTTATTAGATGTTCTCCTTCAGGCTTTTCTGAAAATAGGTCGATTGTTCAAGTATTTTTCGTTAAAAATTAAATTACAAAATCGAATTAATTAACGGTAAATCACTTCGACCTCCCTTATCATGATATACAAACGATAATCAACTTGCCGGCAGCAATTTGCGTTTGATGCGAATTTTCAAAACACTATACTGCTAACTATTCTGCTTCAGAAAACTTTTTACGAGCATAAAGACATTTTCTCAATTTAAATTCAACAATTTTGATATGATACGAAAACTTGCTTTAATCATTGCTTTTCCTATCTTTTATTATTTTACTGAAACGTGAATTCCTAGTTCTAATATTGCTACTATCGAGTCTGTCAACTTATTGTTCATTGAACTCGAGAGTTCTTGTTTTACTTGACTCTAACTGCAATTATTTTTATATATAGAAACAGTTGAAATTGAGTTGTAGTTGAATCTTTATACAGTTTTATCCTAGGTACTAAAGATAATTTTATTATTGTCCTTTGACTGAGATAAGATTTTTTATATTTTGTTTTGCAATTTTTTTTTTTCTGAAAAAAATTATATTTTATTATAAGTGTATCATGCACTTAATAAATAGTTTATTCAGTGTTTATAAATTTTTCATAATACTTGTGATTCTTCTCGTATTTATATTGAAAAACATTTTCAAAAATAACAATTAATTAGGTTGATGAAAAATGATATTTGTGTAGAAGAATGTCGCGATATTTGTACCTACTTTTTGAAACTTGATAACCAATTTTAGCTTCTTATCTAAACAGCTTTTGCAATTCGATCTGTTCCGAGAAAATGGCGTTTGAACGTAATTGATGAATAATGATCGAGCTTTTGCATGTTCTACAATAGCGCCAGCGCGTTATTTGACGAATATTTAATGTTCATTGATTTTATACACACTGCAACATACGATACCTTCGTCATTCTGTGCAGTGACTTTTTTTTTTGTATTTTTACCCTCCCCTTTACATTGTTAATCAGATCACTAAATATGGAACGAGTTTGCATATTATGACAAGTTGTTTAAGATAATAACGTATTGTTAAAAAAATGATTAAGTTCGTAAATATCTATGGTGAAACCGAAAATTTTTTGGTAGTTGATAAAAAATGAATAATTCTAAAATTCATCTCTTAAGAATGTTTAACACTGAATTTTTTAATCGAATTTACCAAAAAAAAAAGAGTTTGAAAGAAAAGCTTAAAATAAAAGAATCCGGAACAATTACAGTTATAACTTCAATTAATAAAAAATAAAAATTCCGAAATTGGAAAATTATGTGATTTTGATATTTTGGGTGAAATTCACTTAAATAAACATTATTAAATTGAATATATATTTTTCATATATATATTATCAAAATCATATATTTTCCTGATCTTGAAATTTTTATTTTTCATCAACTTAATCCACATTTATAATAAGTGTTTTTTTTTTATATATATCCTGCCTTCCTTTTTAACTTTTATTTTATGTTGAATTTGATAAAAAAAATTAATAAAAAATTTTTAGAATCCAAAATTCGATATAATTAACTATTAAATACATAGTTAATATCAATTAAGTAATTTTTTTTCAAGGCACAATTTCTTAAAAAATTTTCTTTCAAATTTTACAATCAAAAACAGCAAAATTGGAAATTTTCTCTTAGCAATTACAGCTTTTCAAACGTGCAATTTTTTTCAATGCAAAGTTTACCATTTATTTTAATTCGAATGTATATAATTTTGACAAATCCTTATCTAGAATTTATACTGTCTGAATTATTTTGTGATCAATTTTTAATCGATTAGTTAACATTTTTTAAATGAAGAATATT
Source organism: Platygaster orseoliae (assembly GCA_030522825.1). Classification (NCBI taxonomy): domain Eukaryota; kingdom Metazoa; phylum Arthropoda; class Insecta; order Hymenoptera; family Platygastridae; genus Platygaster; species Platygaster orseoliae. The sequence goes on from JAPYZL010180165.1 coordinate 8,960, forward strand.
TTTCTATTCATTGTATAAGTCTAAATTCATAAAATTTATATATTTTATTTACAAACAAAATTTTGCCTACAAGAAACAATCTGCAGTACATTGATGACTCTGATAATTATACTATATTTTTCAATTTTTATCTACCATCGATTATACTTGGAAATTATATTCATTGATAAATCAATAGATTTCGACACAAATTTAGGTCCAGCATCCGAAACTTTTTCAACAAATTTCGTTTTTCTAGTGTCATGTGACAGGTTTGTAATTGTTTCATGATTTTGGAAAGTTTGAATGTTCAGTTCAAAAGTTGATTGAAGAGTGGGAACTTTTCAAGCGCAAAGTTTCGTTGCCCTGACAACCCAGATGCAACGCTATAGCGTTGCAGATTCCGTTGCACTTTTTAAATCGTTAGAAATACAATTTAGTAAAGTTCATGCAAGGGAGAGCTCTATTAAATATTGTAGCCTAGAGATTTCTACACCAGTATTAATGCAAAACTTACCGCAAAAAATCGTTAATTAGCATTTATTTCAAATTAAATAAATTATGTGACATATGCATAACTGATTTATTTAACGTTCAAAAAATGTTAATATAGCGTTATTTGCAGCGATTTCCTTGTCATAACTGATGCAAAAAACTCTACTCTTCCAAATTCTACCAACGTTTCATGTGTGAGCTGTTTCAAAACATATTTATTATGAGTTAAAAAAAGCAACGGAAAGTGCTACGGAATAGCGTTGCATTAGCGTGGCATTTAGGTTGTCAGGGTGTGAGGAGATTCGTTTATTTTTCATCAAAAAAGATCGAATCATGAAGGTTGTTTAAATAACTTCCATCGGTTTTGTATTACAGAATACGACAAAATTTTTGTATTTTACAATAAAACTTTATGTATTTTGAGAATTCGGAATATGGTAAAAAATGAACAAAATAAAGAAGAATTGAAAGAGTTTTCTGAAGTTCAGAAAAAAAAGATTCGTAACTTCTTAAAAACTCATAAAAGTCTTTCAACGTAAAAAAAAACAGTGCAAGGTCACTTCAAAAGTAGGTTTCACATTTCCACGAGACGCGAAAAGCATGTGCACGGCGCGTCAGACAGATCGCTACGCAGTGCGAACGATCGTTATGTTTTATACGTGTCATTGACGTGTCACAAACGTCGCATTCGCGTATGAAGATTTTTCAGTATTATGGAAATAGATGGAGCATGACGTGAGAATGGCTTAGAAATGCGAAGGTGGAGCGATTACGACGCCGTCTGACATTATCCTTCCTTGACGTTTCTCTGATAACTCACTTTTTTCTTCTTCTATCCGTTCCTCAAGCAGCAGCGTACCTTGATATCATTGTAGAAGTGTGCCGGGCACCTTATTTCCACTCAACATTAAACCAATTTCCTCGCCAACGTATCATGAGAGGGATACGAGATTAATGAATCTCGTTTCCTCTCCTCGATATCATAACCATCTGTTCCCTGCATCGACACTTTTTTCCCCCAGTCTTCGCGTTTTTACGTATGCTTACGAATGACGATCAATTTTCCAATCATCTTCGACGGTTCGGTTTTTAGTACCATCGACTCATAAAATGTCAAGTTCCGTTTTACGGTGTGTACCTCAAATCGAATGACGTCGAAATTCCGAACTTGTAGAATTCGAACCAGGGTAAAGGTTGCAAATGATTTCTCTGAGGTACATTTTCAAATTTATTGTGTCAATATTAAGACACTCATCGAAATCCTTAAAAAAGATCAAATACCCAATAAATTAATTAAAAAAATGCAGGGTCAAGATAAATATTGTCAATATGTAAAATAATCACATTATCAAGTCGTCATTTAAAATTTCTTCATGGTGAATAGGCACATGAAAGCAACATAATACAGTAACATGCATTAACAATGACTGACACAACCCAAATGAAATTTTCAAAAAAAGAACTTATCATTAAAACATATTGAAAGTCAATATCAAATCACTTTCTCCAAACATTATCACTATATTTTCAACATATCCAAATATTTGTCATAAGTAGAATTGAAGAGATAGAATTTTAAGAATTGGGAAGTTCCATGGGAAAAAAATCAACACCATGAATGAGATGGTGTTCATTAAGAGGGATAAAAGGGCTTTTAATTTACAGAACGATACAAAGAATTTGAATTCCATTTATGACAAGATTTTATGTGGTCTATGATTTCGTTATTTTTCATTTGGTTCGTTTTTCATGCTTTTTCACGTTTATTTGGAATCGTCGGTTTTTATCTATTCGATTTTGATATTTGGGGGTTTATTATCGGCGTTTTTTGTTCTGTGACTTCAGAACGTCGTTATTTATCACGCATTTCACACTGTCTCGACATCTCCAATTTATTTGAGGTTTTTATCACTTCGTTTTTTATTGTTAAGAAGTTATATACTGATAAAGTAGCGTGATAAAATAATCATGTGATTTGTTGTGATTATTGATTATAATAGTTTAACGACTTGATTTTTCACTGACATGGGCTTCTTAACATAGTGAGTTTTTTTCGTGATTTTTGAATATGTTTTGTTTTGTTTATGATCGAAAATATGAAAATGATTTTTGTAAATATTAAAGAATTTGGTTGTCCCTGAAGATGGCTGGATATCAGCCGAAAGCTTGGAATAAATGATTATTCATGATTTGGACTTGAGTTTTTTATCAACTATTGCCTCCGAGAGACCGTTTTTTGGATTCATGGTGTAAACAATTTGATGGAGCGTAATTTCTCAACATTCGATTTTTATTTAAAAAAAAAATCAAATTTGGTCACATATGTATCTATTGTTTTCCAAAAAAAAATCGATACGCATTTTTTTTATTTCTTTGAAAAGTGATTATTTTAAAAGATATGTGAATTACTTATGTAGATACTAATGTCTACTAAGGTTTAAATCCTAATTTTTATTTAAGGCATTTCAAAAAATACCTCTAATAACTTTTTATTGTAAATTATATATTTTATTAAAGACTAGGTCAATAGAAATTCCAAAAATACCACAATAAAAATCGTTTTTGTTTTTCTTTCGTATGTTTGTATTAATATACTATAAATTTCGAATTGATGTCTAAAATGCCAGCTTCTTAATTTAGTTTTTTTAATTTGCTAGACTTATTACAAAAGTTGTTATAACATCTCACCTTCAATATTTAAAAAATTTTTTTTAAATGTATTTGTATTCTTATTATGTACGAAAAGCTTTTGCACAGCAATATATTTTTTTAACATCTGAAAGTTTGTATATTATTTTTTTAATCAATTTTTCGCAAATCGTATTTCTTATCAATATTGATCTTTAGAGTAAAAAATTTTAGTAATTTATTTGAATTGAATGAAAATGATGATTTACAACTTTGATACCAATAGTGATGTTGTAAATTCAGATGATTTTTGAATAATTTACCAGTAGTTCGGTTTCATTTTCCAAATTCGGGAAATTCTATACTATTATTTCTTAGATTTTCGCTATTAAGATTTCAAATCATTGAATAGTTGATTTCACGGATCAGAAGATTCAGCATTCTGACTTTTAATTTTTAATAGTTTAATGTCTTCGACGTTGAGAATTGAACAAAATATTTACTCCATTCTTTCAATTTCAAAAGTCTCGGATACAAACTTTTCCTCCCCGATTCGTAATAAAATTAGACGAAAATTGGTTTTTCCGAGTTTCTGATGAAAAGTGGTCGAGAAATGACACGAGTTCGTAGGAAGTTGGAAGCGCACAAGATGATCATGTGTTGCGTAGTTGACCCAGTTTATGCCTTACAATATTCGGAGATTCTTCCCTTAGCGTCATGTTCAATACTCTATTTTTTTTTGTTTGCTGAGAAATTTTTTGGAAAAAAAGAAAAAATACAAAGAAACAGGGTTTTCAAGGGATTTTCGGTCTTTTCTTTCGCAAAAGATGGGAATTCGTGAGTGAGACGAAACCGAGGAGTGCAATTTGGCTCGATGCCAAAAGGAAGCTTAATACTATAATAGGGCGATTATATCAGGCGATATGACGCGTTTTATTTTATCCTCAATATCGCGTTGGTGATCCATAAGGTAAAGAAATGGCGTGGTGTTGTGTGGCGTCGAGCTAATCTTGCACGCAATTGAATGGATGAAAAGCTCAATTTCAAGCCTGCTAGGGCTGGGAGAGAGGCATCATTTATTCAGGGAAAGCTGTTGAAGTCAACGTTATTTCCAGATCTTATTTATTCCATACTTTTTGTTCTACCAACGAAATATCAATGTTCGGATTTACTCACGTAGTTAGGTGAGGGAACCTTTTGAAATTTTGTGAAAATGAACACTGTTGAGTACGTTTTATTGTTTTAATGAGGGCTGGTTAATATTCAGAAGTTTGTTCTGCAGTGTTGGATAATAATGAAAAGTAAGAGAACTTTTTCAAGGTTATCGCGATGTATTATTAAATGAATCAACATTGTAGAATTTTCGCGTCGATGGTTGAAAAGTTAAAAAATACTGATGAACGGTTTAGTGAATGTTTAGTTATATTCAATTATACCCACGTTTTGTCATTAAAACGCATCAGTCAATTTAAAATATCGTTAAAAATAATCTATTCTTACATTGAGAAAAATCAATGGATGCAACTAAATTGATAAATAAATAGATAAATTATTCGATTGAAAAATTCTAATTTTCTAAGCAGTTTTTTGTGTTCTTTATTATAGTTATGTTTGTGTTAATCATGTAAGTATTGTTTACAATGCTTCTACATATTTCTAAATTTGTTTAAATTTCAATTCATGAATAAAACATTAAATTCAAAACATAACTGACCATAAATGAATTATTTGTGAATCAAAAAATCGAAAGTTATTAATTATATAAATATGAAATCAATTTACATAACAAAAGATTCGTGAATTATCCTGGGAAAATAACTAATTTGTTAAAAATGTGAAATAAGGTTAGGGTAAATAATAATATTAGTAACGAAAATTGGTTTTACAAACTGAAAATGGGAAAATCGGAAACTTGATCACCAGAAAGAAATATTTGGTTCTGGCAACCAATTATTAAGTAAAATATAGACCGACTAAAATTTCATTTATGAAAAATTATGTTTTTATTACAAATGCCAATATAAAATTTGCATAACGTAAATTATAATTAACATAAGTAAGTTTTGTTTGGTCCATTTTTTACTGAATGATCTCATTTCATTTCATATAAGTAATTTGTGACAAATTTTAGAACAGTCTCAAAAATTTTGTGTGATTTTTAAATCCGCCTTCAAAAAACATTATAATATTGAGTTTTTTTTAAATTTATTGATTGTCCATTTCGGTATTATAAAAAATATTGGGGAAAACACTCAAGTTTTCAATTTCTACGCTCCTGAATTTTTTGACGCGTATAGTCAGCCAATACATTCAAGCATAAAAACGTCACGTACGTCTCTCGTAATATCATGAATCATTCGTATTCAGATGTTGTAATATTAATCGACTCGATTTCATCTCTAAATCCGTGGCTATCGTCATACGTCAAGTTTAAATCAATTATATGCAATATTCAGCTCAATGAATACCTTGCTCATATCACATTTGCTTCTGGCGAGGCGAAATTTCATGCGTTAAGATACAATTTTTAAGCGGTGTGATGGAAACTGAATTCTCTTTCGAAATTTCGATAAATAACAAACTCGTGAACGTTCTTGAAACGGAAGTTTGAAATTGTATTAACATTAATTTAGTAATTCATGATTATGAAGAATTTGGTGGTGAAAATATGACAAATGCTGAATCGAGAGATTAGATATAATTGCATAGTAATTGTGCTCTGGTAGCAAAAAAGATTTGTTAAGCCAACAAAAAAATAGAATATTCGTTCTGTTAAGTTGTGTTGATGCAGCAAATCTTTTTTTTTCATGTAATTTTTTCGGTTTTTTCAGTCTGATTGTCTAAAAATGTAAAAATAGTCTAGTTTCTTTGTATTTTGAAAAAATGAATGTGAATGCACATTCTCTTGTTTTTTTTACATTCATCTGCGTTTATCTGATTTTTTTACGGAAGTTGCGAAAAAAAGTATTGCCATAGCACAAGTTGCGTGCTCATTTTGTGCTTGACACTATTTTACCATGCATCGCAATGTACATACATTGTCTGTTGCAGACAAAGTTGCGCCTCAGTTAGAATTAGTCACTCGGATGCTAGTTGACGATTGTGTCACAACCCCTCCCTTCATTTCCATTCTCTTGATTTTCAGGCCTCGCCAATTCTTTTATTCCCTAATTGTCCACTATACGAATTTGCCTTCATTATGTTTGTATGTAATTAATTATTTGGCACGTGTTAAAAATACTGCTTAGGTATTTGTTTTTAATTTTAAAAAGTGAAGGTGTTATCAAAGATTCAAACAAATTTTTAATTGGAATAAATTAAAATGAAGATGATCTATGTTGAAGTAGTGGAAAAACAAAAATAGAATAATTATGTGGAATATGAAAGCTGGTGAAAAATCATTAAGGTAAAAATAAAAAATGTGAAACTTCAAATAAAATCAAGCGATGACATTTAAGCCTTGAAAAAACTTTTTCTACTTTCCTCACGCTTTTTATTACTAAATAATTTAAAATTTGGATTTTTTTTTATTCTTAGGGTTTGTTGAAAGGCTAAAATAATAGATATGCATTTTAAGTGCGTTGAAGGGGATTTTCGGATAGTGATATAGATAAACGAAATTTATTTATGATATTTTTGTACATTTTCGATTAATCAAAAAAGTAGAGCAAGATTAATTATTTTTAAGTCTGCATCAGAACATTATGTTAGAAAATTTTGATGTAAATTATTGAAAAAAAGTGACACAAGTTTAAAATCCAAATTTCGTCTTCATGAATCATATAATTTTTTTTTATTACAAAGCAGACGATTATTTATAATAATTTGAATTTAAAAAAAATCCGATTGATAAACTAAAATGAAGTTTCAAAATAAATGCTCGAATTTTGTGCATTTTCTCATGCAACTTGTTAAGTGAATTTCGAATTCTATTCATTTTTTTTAAAGCAGTTCGTATATTTTTGGTTAATTCTGCAAATCTATACTAAAATCATAACAAAAAATTGTTAAAAAAACGAAATGTCTATGAAGTTTTGAATTCAACTTCTTAATTCAAAATATACAAAACGAAAAAAATATGATTGGAACATTTGTAGATTTTAGGAAATGTTTGAAAACTACAAAATTTTTGGTTGAAAGAGTTTTTAATAAGTCTAATTTTGTGGACGCAAAAAAATTTTTTTTTAAGCAGGATGTATATTTTTGGTTAGTTCTGAAAATCTATAATAAAATTATAACCAAGAAATTGTAAAATTACGAAATTTCTATGAAGTTTTGAAATCAACTTCTTAATTCAAAATATACAAAATGAATAAAATATGATGGAAACAATTGTAGATTTTAGGAAATGTTTGGAAGCTATAAAATTTTTGTGGAAAGAGTTTTTCAGAATTCAAATTTTATGAATGTTCAAAAATTTGCCGTACGTGAAAGGTTAAATTGTATTTCTAGATTATAAATGCATTTAAGAAAAATCTGTGGCTTTTATGATCGCGGAAAATACCATTGTCTATTCAAATATTGCTAAGAATTTTCCGGCGATTTTAAGAGCGAGTTAAGAAGTTTTATTGTCTCTAAAGATTTCGAAGCATTGTTGACAGTTTTTCAAGTCTTGAAATTCTAGAAAACACTTCAAATACGTTGAAACTATCATGGTTACGAATATTTTATTTACATTTTCGAAAACTCTAGACACTGATGATTTTTTACAAATTCTAATCGGTTTTTCAAAAAATTTATTCATTTTTTTTTTTAATTTTTTGGCGTTCAATGTGTTTTTAAAGGATTAAAAGAATCTTTTTTTGAAAATATTTCAGAATTTTCATTTTTCAAAGGAAAATTTCATGAGGTAAAAGTATGTTCACAAAGTTTACAACGTTGAAAAATCACACGAGAATTTTTTTTCTGAGATTTGAATTGTTGATTATAAATTTGAATCATAATTTTTTAATTGAGAATTCAAACTTTGGAATTTGAAACAGAATTTCTGAATTTAGAATTCCAATTTCAGAATTTGAATCAGAATTCTCAGAATTTTTTTCACTGAATTCTTGAACTCATAATTCGAATTTAAGAATATGAATCAGAATTTTCAGAATTCAGTGCAGTTTCACAGTGAATTTTTTTAATTTGTTCATTCTTTCAGTGAATTCTTGAATTTTTTCATTGAATTTTCAAATTTATAATTTGAATCAGAATTTTTGAATCTGGAATTGAAATTTCAGAATTTAATTCAGAATTTTTAAAATTAGAATTTAATTTTCAGAATTTGAATAACAGTTTTAGAATCTAGAATTCAAATTTCAAAATTTGAATCAAAATTTTTGAACTTAGAATTCAAACTTTAGAATTTGAGTCAGAAATTCTGAATTTTGAATTCAAATTTCAGAATTTGAATCAGAATTTCTGAATTTTTTCACTGAATTCATTGAATTCTTAAATTCATAATTCAAATTTAAGAATATGAATCAGAATTTTCAGAATTCAGTGAAGTTTCACATTGAATTCTTTCAATTTGTTCTTTCTTTCAGTTAATTCTTTAATATTTTCAGTGAATTTTCGAATTTATAATTTGAATCAGAATTTTCGATTCTAGAATTGAAAGTTCAGAATTTAATTAAGAATTTTTGAAATAAGAATATAAATTTCAGAATTTGAATCAAAATTTTAGAATTTAGAATTTAAATTTCAGAATTTTAATCAGCATTTTTAACTTTAGAATTTCAAATTTCAGAATTTGAATAAAAATTCTCAGTATTTTTGTATTGAATTTTTAAAAATTTCCTTGTTAGGGGCTTCGTCGAATTTGTTTTTCTAAGGTTTCACATTATTTTTGGTAAATCTCTGAAAAAAATTTTCGTGTGATTTGTCAACGTTGTAAACTTTATGCACATGTAAAAGTTTCGAATACCCCAATGAATCTGAAAAAAATATAGTTATAGGAATTCCAAAAAAATTTGTAAGATTTTAAAAATCACAAAGGATTTTTCGAAAACCCCTTGTAACTTACTGATTAGTTGAAATTTGAAAGAATTTCTTGAAATGAAAACAATTCAGGTCACCGAGAAAACTCGACTGTGAAATACATACAAGTGATTTTGATTCTTGCTAATTCTACCAAAATCAGAGAAAAATTCAAAAAATTTATTTTTGGTATTCACCAACTGTTTAGTTATCTCAATGCCACAACTTTAAAAATATTTCATTGTTGAATTCCCTCGTAATTCAGTATTTTCTCCCTCAACCCTCGCTGTGCTTTCCGCTTAAGTTGTGTTTACACTCGCGTCGCAATTATTATTAATCTGGCTGACAGCGGGTGCGAAATTTCCGTTCCGTAGGATGTCCTATTTTGCGAAATCATGAAAAGCTTGTAACAGTGGTAGTAGAACATTCTTACACAAGTCAGGCATGCGCTCGGAACGTTTCAGTAGTATTGCTCAACATACGAGTTGACAATCTCGATATCAATGACCCTCAATTACTGCAAGTTCAGATGCAATTTTTTCGCACAGGGGAAGGGGGGGAGGGTTCGGTTGATGAATGAGAATCTTACTATAACAATGGAGATTCTTAGTGATTCTTAAATTATGAATGAATGCCAACAAATTTCAATTATTTATTATAAATTATGAATTAATTATTTTAATACCTGAATTTTTGATATAATGTAAAAAATATCAAAAAAGGCCTTCGAATAAAATAAAATACAATTAAAAAAATTTGGAAACTCAAAAGTTTCAGATGATACTTAAAAGTTTATTAAAAAAAAATTTTTTTCATAAGATTTATTGGAATACATGAAATTTGATGATACGAAAAAAAGGCTTTGATTTTTTTTTATTGCAGAAAATACAATTCTATTGCAAATTCTAATTTTTTTTTTGTACATCGAATGGATGTTGTTAATGTTGAAATAGAATGTTGCATTGAACAGCCAAAGTAAGAAAAAGCAAATATAGAAAAACGTAGAAACTTGATTTGGTGAGAGATTAGATTATTATTGATTTCGACGAAAGCCTCGACGGAGTTTAGATGAGATTATGATGAGGCTCGATTATAATCATCCGGAAGAGCGTAGTTGCGATTAATTTCGACTTGATTCGTGTATTTGCTAGGAATTGATTACATCGCTTGAATCCTTGGATAATCTTGAACAAGGCACGATTTATGAAGTGAAGAAGGCTCGTTGCTTGTTTCAACGAGTATTTCGTACTTTTTTATTCGGAAAAGTTAGTGTGCTATCAATTTCGAAGCTAAAGAAGTCTCATCGCAAACAGGTGCTGAAGCACATTACAAGTTCTCGGAAAAACTTTTTTTTATCGACAATTTTATCATCGTTGTTGGAGAAAAAGGTGTTGGAAGTGGGATTGGGAGTGTAATGTCAGTTTAAAATTTTACTTTACCTAGAAATCGAAAAGAAATTCGAAAATGTCTACATTTTCATATCGTGTATGATGAGTTTTCTTGTAGAACACTTTAATTTATTAACTGATACAGTAATCATTAATTTATATATTATAATACATTAACACTATTGTTTCTACATCCTTTATACATAGAAAATCAAATGAACATTAACAATTTTTGTTTTCCATCGTTAAACGAAAATAATAAAAAAATTTATTTTTGTTTCACAGAGGTCAAAATGGAGCTGGAGGATCTTATGGCCGACATAAAGAAAACTGCGAATAAAGTTCGGGCTAAATTAAAGGGTAAGTTTAAGAAAAATCATGGTGAGAGATACTGGGATAAATGGTGGTTTTAGAGGGGTAATTTTGATTGAAATTTTTGTGGATTTTGTAAAATGTAGTGATAGAGCAAAACATTGAGCAAGAAGAACACACGAACAAATCATCGGCGGATTTGAGGATACGCAAAACTCAACACTCGACGCTGTCTAGGAAGTTTGTCGAAGTCATGACGGAGTACAATCGGACGCAAACCGACTACAGAGAGCGGTGTAAGGGAAGGATACAACGACAGCTAGAAATTAGTAAGTCATTATTTACTCATTGTCGTTGAATATTTATTGTCACATTTCTTGTGTTTAATTCATTCTGAAATCAGGGTGGTTATTATGAAAGTAACGTTGAGAAAATAATGAAGTTCCGAATTGACAGTTTTGCCAGTCTGGATTTTATTTTTAGTGAATTGAAATTTATTGATTTATTTTGAGACAGGTTTATGAGTTTTGAATATATTTTTTTAATTTCTGAATATTATGTAAAATAGTGAGTTATGTATTAAATATTTTGTATGTGACAATTTAAAAGTTGAATGATTCAGTTCTAAACTTTTGCTCTTTTTGATCAAGTAATATATAAATTAACTTTGTTATCGACGTTTATGTGCTCAGATCTGAAATCTTAGAATTTTCAGGTAGAGGTAATTGAATTACATTGTAAATTAGATTCAAACACACATTTGTTGCAATATTTTGTGTATTTAAGAAGTTGAACTAATATTATCGAGATTCGGAAATTTCGCCGATTGGAAAATTCTGACTTTAGAATAAAGTTATTCACACTTTCAAATAATAAAGTATACATACTCAGAATTTTATGTTAAAATCGGGAAATTCGAATTCTTTGGTTATTCCACAAAAATTTACAATATTAAAAGAGAAATTAATTGTATGGACAAAATAAAAAATTACTATTAGTTCATCAAAAAATAATTATTTCGAATCGTATTTTTCATAAACTTTTTACGCCAATTTTATTCATCGAATATGTTACAAAAATATCAAAAATTATATGATAAATAAATAAAAAAAATATAATGAATAAATAAATAAATAAAACAAAAAATAAACAAAATAAACAAAATAAAAATAAATAACAAATGAACAAAAACACACACACACACACACACACACACATAATAAACAAAAAATTTAAAAAAAGTAAAAAAATAAAATAAAAATAAATTAATATATATCTATATAAATTAATATATTATTAAAAAAATTAATAAATATAATAAATAAAATAAATAAATAAATGAAAAAAAACTGATATAAAGGTGATTTGAAAAATTATGGTTATAGTTTTGATAAATGAATAAAGACATTTTCAAATTAGAAAAATTTGTGATTGTGATATTTTGGGTGAATTTTCTTGAAATAGATATTACGAGGATTAATGAACAAACAAAATTTTCCATATTTTTTAATACAAATTGAGCTTCTTGATTTATCATTTCATTAAATGATATTAAAAAAAAATTTTCCATTAAATGCACGAATCAAGCATTTTCATTAAGGAATATTTTTCTTCTGATTGTTCAAAAGCGAAAATTTGTTATTTTCGAATAATAAGCACATTTTGCAATGAAATTTCAACTCCTATTTTTTATATGATAAAAACATTTTTTTTTCTTTTTTTTGAGAAATTTACTATTCATTCTAATAACTGAAAATTTACAATTTCAAAATATTCTTTGATCAATTTTTTTAGCCTAGGGTAGCAAATTTTTTTAAATTAAAAATTTTTTTTCCCAGTTAAATTTACATCCTAATTACTATTTATTAGTTTATTTCTTGATTTCTTTAAACTCTCTTACCTTGCAAATAATTTAATAAAAAATACTTATCCAAAATTCAATAATTCAAAACAGTGGTTAGTAATCTCTCAAATTGAATTAGTCAAATTTAACTATTTGATAGTAATTTTTTACTATTTCAATTAGTAGGAATCCGGTTACTAAGAAATAGTTAAAAATTACTAATTTAATTAGTGAAACTAGCTCACTATTTGAAAAAGTAAGAAATGACTAATCATTTAGTAGTTTTTTATTTCAATGATTTAGTCATTGTATGACTATTCCAATATTAACAATGACTATCAAATCAGAGATCGGATTTGGGTAGGTTAAGACAAGAATTCTTTTTTGAGTGCTATGTGCAAGGCCGCGAATTCGCGGTAGTGTCTGGAGCACAAACGATCACGCACGAAACACTAGACACACACAAACACACGCGAATCTGTACGAATGAGACAGCACACGCGACCGGCCGCAGAAAATCGTAATCGCGGAAAATCGTGATCGCCACGTAAACCCGGGTCTACAATGACCGCAGAACGCAAGGACGCACGAAGGAAAAAATACTCTTGTTTTTTTCTGTGCGCGTCTTTGCGTTCTGCGTTTTGCGGCCATTTTAGACCCGGCTTATAACTCATGAAATAGT